>PGIR01000037.1:0-248790 GCA_002812735.1 Scedosporium dehoogii | reverse complement strand
CCTAACCCTAACCCTAACCCTAACCCTAACCCTAACCCTAACCCTAACCCTAACCCTAACCCTAACCCTAACCCTAACCCTAACCCTAACCCTAACCCTAACCCTAACCCTAATAGCGTGACTCTGCAGGGCAATTCACATGGACTCGGAACGGTCTCCTAATCCCCGAGTCTTTAACCCCGACAGATTTAAGGATAACTATACTACTCTCTATTAGTTAGCTATTAGAGATATAAAGAAGTAAGATAACTTTATCTTTAGTACTAGATATTATCTATATTAAGGAATCTATATTATTAAATACTCTTTATTCCTTAGAGTTTCTTAACTACTCTAGGCTTTTAATTTCTCCCTAGTTAAAAATAACTTAAACTAACCTATTTAGTATAATATTAAGGACCTAGTAAAGGAAATTATAATCTAACTAAATGACTTTCTAGTTCTTATCTCCCTATATACTAAGGAGAAGGTAGCTATTATTTGTAAGGAGGCTTGGGAGTGTTAGAAGCTACTTTATCCTAAGACTAGTTAGTGGTAGAAGATCTTAGAAGGAATAGTTTTTAGTAAATAGACACTAGAGAAAGCTGGTATTTAAATCCTGCTAGCTCGGGAGCGACTAGATGGTGGGACTTATATGGTATTGTCCTGGGCGGGAACTTGCTTATATTTGTGTTTTTTTGCTAGGGGTTTTCTCATTGTCGGCCTTGGGTAACATTCGCTCCTCAGTTTGGCCTCTCACTTATCTTGGAGACCTAGCCTCCGTCAACGTGGTGCCTGTTCGGATTATCGTTCCGATTTTACGTAGACTACTAGGTATACTTTGTTTCTATTGCTGTTTGGATGATCTAGTTGACCGAGTCTATTATTTGTGAATATGAGAACAAGAGACAGAACTGCCGCAGGAAAAGCGGGAGAATGACGTTTGCACAGTGAGACGCGGACCTCCAAGCTTAAACTGCTGTTCCCGTGAGAAGTTCCCCAAGTGTATGGACTCTCTCTCCGGAATATCTTCTATGAGACGATCGGATTGTGAGTATAGAAAGAAGATACAATTATCGTTGATGGTTGCTTAACATATGGCATGACTTTGTTGCTCAAATTCGCCAAGTACAGCCAAGTAAATGTAATGACTGAGCAGTGTGGTATAGAAACAGATCAATATTCAATGCATCTTCGACCCAATCCTTTCTTAAGCAGATCAAGGGTCTATACTAAGTAAACGAATTGCGATTTGACAGAGCGGGAGAGTTGGAAACGCTGTTCATTTAGCACATGACTTTGCACTCTCAAGCGATAATAAGGAGCTCTCGTTAATAGGCTAGCGATACATTCATATTCCTCTTCTCCGTTATTCGTATTCCACTTCATTGATGAGCGTCCCAATTCCTGCTATTTCAACAATTATTTCATCGCCCTGGTTCAAGAAAATCCTCGGTGACCGCATGAATCCAATTCCAGGCCCCGTCCCCGTGAGAATAATTGTACCCCGCTCTAAGGTGGTTCCTTGCGACAAATACGATATTAATTTGGGAATCGAGAAAATCATGTCCCTGACAAGTCAGTCAGTCAAGTAGGTCAAGCCAAGTCAAGTCAAGTCAAGTCAAAAAAAAAGAAAGGCAGTCGACAGTTTTAGTCATACCTTGTGTTAAAGTCCTGAACCACCTCTCCGTTATAAAAAGCCCTGACACGGAGGCTGTCGGGATTTTTCATTGCCTTTTTGGAGACAAGAACAGGTCCCAAGGGACAGGAGCTATCTAACCCTGTTCGATAGTGGGTTCAGAGTTAGTCACCGCCATAGAAGCATGTCTCGAAATGACGCTCGACCCTCCCTTCTTACCCTTGGAGAATGACACTTGACTATTTTTGAACTGCTGTCGACGTGCACTAATATCGTTGCTGCACACATAGCCGAGAACATAATTCAAGGCGGATTCCTCTGGGATGTCCCGTCCTGATTCGGAGAGAACCACAGCAAGCTCGGCTTCATAGTCGCTTGTGCCGTCTTGCACGAACGGTGGTATCTTGACTGAGAAAGGTGACGGCCCTATCAAGGCAGTCCGAGGCTTGATGAACAACATGGGCTCGTCGGGGATGGGTAAATTAGCTTCCTTTGCGTGACCGTAATAGTTTAAGCCTATGCCTCGAATAATAGGGACCTCTGCTGTGGCAACCGGAGAAAGAAGCTGGGTGTGGTTAGTGATGAGAAACTGCCACTGGTGCTGGGTACTGGAGTGAACGGCATACCAGCGCAATGTGTAGAACGGTGTCTGTGACCTGTCCGTCAAAGAGAGACCCCGATATGAGATTGACGTCGACTCTCTGTCCGCGTGACACAGCAAGGCCGACGTCTTGCCATTTGGTAGGGTTAACTTGACCGAGATGAACTTGACCATCCTCCTCAGCAATGAAACGAACTGCGTGAGTCCATTCTGAAGCCATAGTGGTAGTCGACAAAAGAACGGCTTTGCTGGTCAACTAACCTTCGATAACCAAAACCCAACAGATAAGCTTGGCTGTTTATTGCCAGAATCCTCTTCGCGGACTCTGGTAGACTCTCGAGGATGCATGGGTATGGGTGAATACTCAAGTTCGGCGTCGGGTTCGAGTTGGCTGTCTGCTTTTCCGGGGTGGGAAGACCCCGCTCTGCGCTTTCCGGTGACCCCGTAACGGCAATCCCGAGGCCTTGAAGCGGGGCAAATTTGGAGCGCTTGGCCGCACCTGCAAAGTCTTCGGTCCCACCCAGTCCCACTTGGCATCGAGCTGGGACCCTGGCCTTGGGCTCGGGCTCGGGCTCGGGATCGGCTCGGAGGCGGAGCGGGGACCAGGGATTCAATAAGTCACCATCTAGATTTCATACTCTGAAAGCTGATTGAATTCAATAGCTACACCTGGGTGGTGTCGGAGATCGGCACGGACTTCAGCAAAGGGCGCCTCTATGCCATCTACAGGATCCACCAAATTTTTGTACAAGTGAGGATTTTGACTAAGATTGAGGCGCAAATAAGCCATTTCCGAGACAAACGGATCTTATTCTAATTGATCATCATAGATACACGGACCTCGCCGCCCGGCAATAAAGAATCGGGTTCCCCTTTGGGCGCGCACAACACGAACCTTCGTCAAGCCAGCTCTGCTATCAAGCATCGTCTTTTTACTACACATTTGGGCCAATAATCCACTGTTATGGAACCAGACTCAGACGTCACGTCGCCGGCACTGGGGTCGTTCCGATCAAGGGGTAAGCCAATTCGCAAGCGTGCTGCCCTCGCCTGCCTTCGATGCCGCGCTCGTAAGGTCAGATGTGATGTTTCTCTGCATGGCCGAGCTTGCATGAATTGCCAGCTTGATCATGTCAATTGTGAGGTGCCGCTACGGCCAAGGCGGAACAGAACACTGTGAGTATGGCGTTAATGGGCCAGCTATCTTAACTTTGCAATATCAGCCTCTAATCTATTTGCAGTCGTCGGGGCCAGCCAACCCAGATGGTGTCGGAGAAGCCAGAGACAAACCTTCCACAAGCTCATGCATCCAAGTCTGGCGATCGAAGCCATAGTTCGCTTGAAATCCAAGTCGATCGAGAGACGGACTGGTCAACGTCTCAGTGCCCCAAAGCCCCGGAGCAAGAGCAGACCCTGAACACGGAGAGGAAACTGCTGACGGAAGGCTTGGGTCGTGTGAACCCTTCCTTGGCACAGGCTAGCGATGTCGCTGACGATCTTTGGTGTGATCTTCACCGCCGTTGTATCTCGTCGCCGTCGGCGTACGCGTCGTACACTGACTATTCGTTTCTTACGATCGGCAACCTGCAAGATCTTCCATCTCAAGATCTTCAATTCCTCGATATGCAAGGTTGTTTACAAGTTCCAAGCCGCCCAATCCTGGACCAGTTCATGCAACAATATTTTCTACATATGCATCCTTTGCTCCCCCTAGTGAACGAGGGAGAATTTTGGGACACGTATTCACCCTCCTCTCTCAAGTGTACAGACAAGAGGAAGATATCACTACTCGTGTTTCAAGCGATTCTTTTCTCATGTTGCAATGTAAGTTTTCTTACCCTCCTTGAGACCTCATCGACGCAAAATTGGTATTGACCTTCCAAAAGTATGTCCCTCAGTCAACTCTGAACAAACTTAGGCTGAGCAGCACTCAGAAAGCGCGTGCGACTCTCTATCGCCGAGCGAAGCTACTTTTCGATTTCGACTCGGAAGTATCATCCGTGGCAAAATCCCAGGCTGCACTGCTCCTGGCGTCCTGGTCATTCCCCGGCTCGAACATGTCCCACAAACCCAGCGTTCCCTGGCTTTCAATCGCAATAGAGCATGCTAAAAATGCGGACGCTCACAGGCACGAAGATCCTGGAACTTCGTCTGACCGCGCCGTTCTCAAGCGGCTGTGGTGGTGCTGCATAGTCCGTGACCGTGTCTTCAGCCTCGTCACTCGCCGTGGCATCCAGATCGACTCTAGTCAATTTGATTCTCGCTCCGGACCTCCTCTCGGGTTATTCGATCTTGCCGACGAATTTCACCGGAGCAAAGTTCACGACCTCAGCACCAAGGTCCAGCTGGCTAAGATCTTTGATCTCCTTGTCGAGCTATGCATCGTTCTGACCGATATACTGCAGCTTGCTTTCCCGATTGAAGACAAGCTCAGGCAATTCGACTCAAATGTTGAAGACTGGGGAAGCGTTCAAGAATGCCGTGTTTCCCTCCACAAATGGGAAAGGAAAGCTGCCTTACGTCTCCCGAAGTTCGACACGGCATCCTCTACGAGTTCCGGTGATCACGACCATCATGATTCAGTGGTCTTATACATAACCTTACTACGGATGTACTACTAGTAAGCACTCATCCTTCACGCTTTTTCTTTTTTCTCTCGGTCTGAAGAGCTCTGCTAATCAATGGTGTGCGTCGACCAGCTCATCAAAAGTTGTCCTGAGTCACCACGAATTATTTCATCTGGTTACGATGTCTCATGCACGGATTACCAGCTTTTCTGACGCTATGACCATACAAAGCAACAGTTCAGAGCTTTTAGATGCCGCTCTAGGCACGACAAGTTGTCTGGAGAAGCTGTTGCGGCTGCGCCTCGCCCGCTGGCTCCCAATCAGCGCCATATCATGCACAGCCTTGCCACTTTTGCTAAATATCCTAGATGTTGAGATTCTGTCTCCTTCTCAATCAACAAACTCTTATATTTCTGATTTTAACAAGCGCCAACTCGAAGTATTGCGACGGGCAATGGAGACGTACGAGTTCCAGTACGAAGGGACGAGCTGGATTAACGGCGCAATAAAGCGTATTGTTGGCCTCAAATCCACGGCACCAGCACTTGATCCACCGAAAGTTGACGGTGCCTATCAACTTTGGTCCGCCGATGTCAATGGTTGGATCAGAATGCTGACCGTTCAGCCAGGCTGGTATCTTCACCTCGCCTTCGCTATCGATTTGACAATGAGCAGGGGACGTCTCCCAGACAAAGACTCCCTCCGGAACTTGAGGAAGTTTCTCGTCAATGAAGTTCCTGTTGACGCAACACTGTTAGACAACAGGCTGGCGGACGAGCCTGCAGAGCCAGAGGACACACCCTCGGCCCTCTCAGCAGGGGAAGGCGACCAGGATACAATCTCCAATCTGTCTGAATCCGCAGTAACCCAGGCTGGGAATACTTTGATACACCTGGAGGATGGTAGGGATGTTCATTGGGCCAACCTCTTGGAAGTAGAAAAGATTGATGAGACTCAGGCGGCGACGTGGCTGACTGAACCGTTTGAAACAATTGTCGACCTAAGTATAGGGGCTGGCGAGTTGATAGCACAAGAAATCTTAGCTGGGGAAGGTCTTGACATTCTTTCGGAGTTGTTTGATGAGTCAAGAAGTGCCGATTGAGCCACCCTTTAAGAGCAGTGTCACCGCAATATCTATCCATCCTTCACACGTGGTATTAATTGCGAGTCTACTAAGCCGCTTCATTCATGTGTATCAACATCTAGCCGCCTCGCTTTGGTTCCGCCTCATTCTGCACTAGTTGATCACGTACTGTAGACCAACTCTATGAGAAACCATCACGGCTGTCTCAAATGTCGCAGATGTAGTCTTCCTGCTGAGAGGTCGGCGCTGCTAGGGGACATCTATTAACCCAGTCAGATGAGACTCCACACGTTGCCTCACACTGTCCTTCCTTTTCAAGCGTTCCCGTTGAGGGACGTAGACAAAGTTGCTCAAGATAACTGGTCAATGTAGTTACTACTCTACTTTCTCTCACACGTAATGCATGATCCCAGATTCAATCCTTCTCCTTCCATCCGGTACGACGCATGATCAATCCTTGCGCCGATTCAGCGACTCTATGCTACATGGCAGCCAAGTCGGGCAGTGCTCGAGGGCCGATTTCACGGCGGATCTTGAGAGGCTTCTCAGATGAACCCTCATTGATGGCCGTGATTAATCCTTCGGGATCGAAATCGGTGCCAATGGGATTTTCCGCAAATTTATCGCTGTTCATGAAAGCAGCAGCCTCCTCAACTGTGTCGAAGTTGTCGACCTGCGTTTCCAACATGTTTCCGTCGGGGTCTTTGTAATAGATGCTCGTGGTTGGACCGTGATTGACGCACCATACGGGGTTGATGCCGTTGGACTTACGCTGACGGTAAGCATGAAGAAGATCCGAGAGGCTCGAAAAGGCGAAGGCAATGTGTTCCAAGCCGCAAGAGTTTTGTGCTTTAGCAGCGGTTTCAGGTATGCCAATGAGAGCAATGCGATGATGCTCGTGATCAAAGGTGATGAAGGAGATCATCTTGCTCCTGTAGGTAACAGTACCACCAAGGAACCGAACGTAGAAGGCGGACATTTTTTCGAGATCTGCCGTGCGAAGAACCACGTGGGCCAAGGTAGCCGGGGGCAGCACCTTTGCGCTCGGCGCGTCGTAAGTTGGGATCAGCTTTGTCATTATAAGGGGCTGATCCTCAGCTGAAGATCCTAGATTTTCGCCAGCTGATGGATATTAGCTATGACGATATGGCAGGCAGTATGGAGGGGTTACCAGATAGATATGCCTCATCTTGTGGGCTCCGCAAACACCATGTCTCTGATTAATGAACCCGAAGCCGAGGCCGATCGAAGCCGATCCAGCAACGGCCCGCGGCCGTTGAAGCTACCCGAGCCCGACCATTTGCTCCGAGACTTAACAGTGGAAGTATGACCACAATTTTTCTTCCTATGGTATAGCAACATCGCCAAACTTTTTACCTTTTGAAGCATGAGCTACGTTACGCAAGACACCATCTGGCCGGTTTCGGTCCTTGCCGACGAAGTCAAGGAAGTTATCGCTAAATTCTACGAACTTGCAGATTGCAGCCAATCGGATGCAGGGTCAAGAATGGCGAGCGAGGTTTTCACCCCGGATGCTTCATTGATCACACCCGCGAGTACTTTTCAGGGAAGCAAAGGCACGCATCCTCTTCATATCACCACGACACCGTCACACATCATTCTAATGGAAAATAGAGATATCAAGCAGCCGTGAAGCCGCATGGATCGGTGTTACCTCTCGAGAACATCGCGTGTCTCATGTTTTTACCTCCAGGCCAAATGGCTTGGACCTGATGTTATGCGGAAGCTTAAAGCTGGTAAAGGAGAGCGGAGAATCAACAGTGACTCCGTTCGCTTCTCACCTCCAGCTTGACAAATCAAGCGTTAATCATGGAAGAGCTCGTTTGAGTTTCGTTCGTGTATACGTTGTAAGGGCAGCCTCCCCCTTCTTGCTTTTTATTGTTTCCTTTTCGTTTCATTCCAGCAAGCCAGTGTTTTATTCAGAATCTGGGTTGCTAATAACCAAGTATGAAAAGGGCTAAAGGGCTTGCAAACGGCATAGAGGAAGAAGACCCCCCGCGGCGGGTGGAGATGAGGGGGTTTCTTCCTGATTTGCCCCGAAAGCATGCCAATGTGCATGCCAATGTAGAAGCAAAGTCATCGGCGTGTTGCGACAAAGGTAGTTTAAGTCATAGCATCGTAACTACACACGAACGATCTTGAATGAATATTAAGGGCGAAGTAGTGTATTGTGAAACAAAGAGTCCTTCTCAATCTGTCTATGTACAATGGTTTCGCATCGATCTTTCCTACATTTCCTGGGCCGTTTTCCCTACAAGGACGACCCGACATGGGATGCCCAGTCCAGTCATCTAGGTGACTCTCTGACTGAGAGTTCTTACAGGAGCTGACATTGTTAATATACACCCCGTCAATAAATGCCTTCCTGTCGCCATATTCCATATCTGCTGCTCGCTCCGTTTTCCGTGCGTTGCTTCCCACGCCACCCCCTACCAGGCCCCAAGCACAACGTGCATCTTTGGCGCTCAAGGCCTCAGCATTTTGCTTCCGCTAGTTATATTATTGACAGCCGAGACGGAATGAAACAGGACCCCGGCTCACCTTTGTCTTGCTAGAAAGCCCGAATAAACCCGCCGCCCGAAGACCAAAGTAGATGTCTTATAAGAGCCGACCGGTTAGCTACCCCACTGCCGAGGTTCACTCGGCATGGGAGTAGTGGTTCATAATTCCCATATACTGAAGCTATTTATTAAAGCTCTAGCACCGTAATGTTGACGTTTTCTAGATTGAAAATTAGGGTTCAGTAGCAAAGATGGCAGACCAGGACCCACCTCGCAAGCTCTGGGAGCCAAGAAATCCAAAGACGACTCAAATGTACCATTTTATGGAGATCATAAACAATAATCATAGTATCCAACTTGAGGTTCGAAGGCGCTTTACCCACAGACGTCAACGTCGTTAAGGTCCCGAAGCTGATGGACATGTACAGTCGTTCCAAGATCTTTACGAATATTCCACCAAGCATCGCGCCGCCTTCTACGCAGATCTGTTTCACTGGGCAAATATAATCTACACCGGCTCCGCTTCCAGTGTAGTCGATGAATCTGCTGAGATTGATACTGTCCCTCGCTGGTTCTCGGGCGTCAACCTCAATTGGGCCGAAAATATACTCTATTCCCGAGGCGCCTCCGCTACAAACCATCAGGGGGTTGTCGGAAAGGAAGACGACAAGATTGCTTTCACAGAGATACGTGAGGGCAACACTGGGGTACGCCATTTTTCGTGGGCTGCACTGCGCGAAGATGCCGGCCGTCTGGCAGCGGCTCTCAACAGACGCGGTCTCCGAGAAGGCGACCGCGTGGTAGTCATTGGATCTAACTCCCTCCACACTTTGCTAGTATTTCTGGCGACCACATGGCTAGGTGCTATCTTTGTCAGCGGGTCTGCCGATATGGGTGTCGACGGAATCTTGCAAAGAACTGTGCAGATTGACCCCAAGGTAAGGGCAAGACGTTTCGGGATATATTAGTGCCTTATCGTTAACCTGGACTAACTCGCTTAAGCTTGTATTTTTCGACGATATTTCTGTATACAATGGGAAGGTGGTAGATCTCACAGCTAAGATGCACCAACTGATGGATGGGATGAGTTCATGCAAGAATCTCTCTGGTCTGATTGTCATGGAACGGGCTGACAGATTGGTCGATGCATCTACCATTCCCGGTGCTGAGACATTGTCGTCTCTGCTCTCTCGGACAAATACCGATATATTTCCACCTTTTTGTCGGGTTCCCTTTCATGCCCCGCTCCTCATCCGCTACTCGTCCGGCACAACCGGCATTCCGAAACCGATCGTCCATTCAGTCGGAGGCGTACTCCTCAACCTGATCAAGGAAGGACGCCTCCACGATTCCGTGTCGGCTGACTCAGTGATTCTTCAATACACGACTACAGCCTGGATTATGTACGTTCTGCAAGTAGCTAACTTGCTCCTTGGCGCTCGGGTTGTAGCATATAACGGGTCCCCTTTCATGCCAGACCGGACGATCCTGGTCAAAATACTTGCTCAGCAACGCGTCACTACGTTTGGCACAAGCCCACGCTGGATGCTGGAAATGGAAAAGAGCGGCATTAGCCCGAGAGATATAGCCGACCTCAGTGCGCTCCGCACCGTTACGTCCACCGGCATGGTGCTCTCTGACCGTTTATTCGAGTGGGTATATGACTCTGGTTTCCCCCCATCGATACACCTGATAAACAAGTCAGGTGGAACAGACATAGTGAGTAGACTGTTCCGTCATCTCCCCTTGGGTGTAGCTGCAGAATTTGTTCTGATGTTATTTCCAGGCAGGGTGTTTTGGCACAGGCAACCCATTGTCTCCCGTGTACGTGGGTGGGGCCCAGGGCCCATCTCTTGGGGGTCCCGATCTCCATCTACGATTCCTCTGGGGGGGATGTTGGGAGCCCTGTGCCGCTAGGGACCATAGGAGAGCTCGTTGCAACAGCAGCCTTTCCAAACATGCCATGCTCCTTTTGGGGAGATTCTTCGTTACCGGCTCCGGCACTGGAGGGTTCGAAGTATTACTCAAGCTACTTTTCTCGCTTCAAGCACGTGTGGTCCCATGGTGACTTGTGCATGATACACCCTCAAACTCTGAATATTCATTTCCTAGGTCGGGCCGATGGAGTCCTGAATCCTTCCGGAGTACGTTTTGGGAGCTCGGAAATTTACTCTGTTATTGACGCCAACTTTTCCGAGCAAGTCGACGATAGCTTGTGCGTAGCTCAGAGAAGGCAAAACGATGCGGACGAGTCTGTAATTCTTTTCTTACTCATGCGTGATGGCCATCGTCTCAACCGCCGACTTATCTCGGAGATCAAGGCGGCTATTGGCCGAAGCCTAAGCAAGAGGCATATACCGAAGTATATCTTCGAGGCGCCGGACATACCGGTAAGATAATCCTGTTCGGCTGGTCGATCATGTTCACCACTAACACCAACGCCCAGATGACTGCAAGCCATAAAAAGGTGGAACTACCGGTGAAGCAGATTATCTCCGGTTTCAAGATCAAGCCGAGTAATGCGTTACTGAACCCATCGAGTCTCGATTATTTTAAGCGGTTTGTGCAAGTTGAAAAGATGGTAAGGGGCTTGGAGAAATTATGAGGCGAAGTAGACGTAGGCACGAGGAGAACGGGGTTGTGGCTCAGTGACCCAGTCAATGCTGGACAATGGTAGTCTACTCCAAACAAGGACCTACTTTTATTTCCTCAATGACGGTACTACTATTCAACACTAAAGCTACCTTATTTACTTTTAAAATTTCACTCATCGCCCAGAAACGTGAACTCCTTCCGGGTATCTAGGAGTTACTCTCAGTACGGGACTCTTACTGGGTGTAGCTACTGTCGGCCGGGTGGGAAATTTATTAGATTCCAAATGACAGTCGAGAGTATACTGTTTATCTCTCTGCGATCTTCCGTGCATTCTTATTGAAAGCTGGTATTAATCCTCAGCTATGAAAGACCATATACTTCCTTCCAGAAAGCCAGAAAACCAACAGCTCACGCGCAGCCTATTGCATCCTGGCTAGACATAAGCGCCAAGTCACTCGATCCAATATGGCTCACGAACTCAAGGGTCTAAGCTTTAGACATGAAAGCGCCGAGTTTTATTCTTGAGGCCATTTTTCGAGAAGGACTACCTCCCACATGGCTGGAGACGATACAGCAAGTCGGAAGGTATATACATTTACGCCATTCATATACTAAAATCTTCCAAAGTCATCCATCGATTAATGTGGGAGCTAGGGAGCATGTCGCCATGGAAGCTCTGGGACATCACCGCCGTCACTCTCAAAGCCGTCGTCCCCGCTGGGAACCAGAAGCATACCAGCGACCTCTTCTCCTAGTTTAAGTTTCTGCCGGAACCTTCCCAGGTGGTTCTCTAGGATAATACCTACTATACTAGACACCTTCCCTCTTAAGTTTTACTATGAAGACAACCTATATAAAATCCTCAAGCCAACTGTCGTCAAGCATTTCCTCCGCACGCAGATTAGAAGACCTAGTAATATTTGGAGAAAACAACACTGCTGGGTTATGTAGATCTAGACCTTGTAGATGGCCAGCCTTCTCCTTTGGTGTTAGAAGATGAGCTTCGGCCGATATTTGATGAGGGGGATCGAGGCTCGGAATCGGATTCTCTGCCCCAACTCCCAGGAAAGCTCTATGGCTAGTCACAGCCGACACGGGAGAACTATCCATTGTTGGCTCGCTGTTTCCCTGAGCAACACATTCCTCAGGTAGGTCAGCAATGCGATCGTAGTCGGGGTCTGAGTCAGAACGCTGCGGGAACACATGATTGATGGACGCGTTCGCGACGACATCCCGCGCTTGACGAACGAATTCCGTGGTTTTGGTGAAAGCCGCTTCTCCTGAGGTGATGTACTCTAAGCGACCGAAAAAGCCAATAACAATTTCCATGAGAGCAATGTCCTCCCGAACAGACTCCTCGGATGGGTTCGCAACTATATGGAAAAAGAGGCTGGTGAGGGCAGTGAAGGGATAATAGAACACCAGCCTACAAGAAAAACTCAAATCAGCTATAGTTGGCTCTTGTGATTTATGTTCGTACGGGTAGAATGTTTTAAAGGCTAGGTTTACTTACCAACCGGGAGTAAAGCTCTCTATATCGAAAAATTTCGTGAGCAAAATGACCCAGAAAAGTCGATTTCTCTCCTGTTGTTCCTTTTCTGAAAGTTCCCACTCAGGTGGCGGGAAATGGTGAAGGGCTAAACTTTGAGCCAGCCGTGCGGCCGCCGACGACATCGTGAATTCCAGGCGTTGAGGGCTTGACATGCCTTGGGCAAATACTGTCATAACAGCCAATGCCTGTACTGCCAGCAGATCCGTGGACGCGTTGATCATCTTTGACTCGTAGTACATAGCATTCTCAAAATAACCCCAGGCCTCGCGACCAGACGCCTGAAATGCCTCCGGGGTTTCGTTAGAAAGAGCTGCTCGGCACCCGGAGGCGAGGACAGCGTTCAAGAGTGCGTTCCAGGAATACATTGTTCCTGACATGTCTATGCCGTATTTCTGAAGTTGATCCCCAAACTGATCCCGATCCAAAATTGGGAAAAGAGTCTGAACCATCGAAAAGTAGGCGTCCACATACCGCGCGAGTTCAGAACGCAGAATGGGTTTCAAGGTGGGAGGCGCTCCTGGTGTCGAGAAGTGACCTGGCGGAACGCATTTGGGCTGCCGCAGATGACCCAAGACCGATTTCCGTATGTCGAGCATGCTGTTGCACAGAACTTGGGAATTCGATACATGCCGTCGGATCCATTCCAGTCCTCGGTCTGAAATTGTCGAAATCCCAGATGAAGGGCCCGTATACTCGTCCCCATCGACGGTTCTCATCCACACGGACAAGTGTGCGAACGGAAAGAAGTGGGGGGCCGATTCATCTAATATCTTATCCAGGAGGAGGCCGTCGTTCCCGGTATCATTGTCGCCTGCGTCGTCCTGAGACTGTAGGTTGGGTCGATAATCAACTTGAGATGACAGTTGACTAAGCTGAGTTGCATCGGCCTCTGTAGGATTAAGCATCCTACTAGATATGCTGTTTGTCGAATTGATGTCCGTTTCCGAAGCACCATTGTCGCAATCTGGAATAAGTGGATTGTTGGAACCATTGACGTGGTCAGGGGTTGGACGCATCCCCTGATCGTTGGGCTCGGCGGATTGCGCACCTTGGTTAGGTGTGAACTGATGCGAATTATTCAAGAGGAGCGGCCGACTTCCACCTGTCGTAGAATTTGTCCAGCGACGCTTGCGACGCTCGCCGGTGTATGTGCAATGGCTGGATCGTAGTCGGCAGTTTAGACAGGTTGGCTGTGTCCGATCACATTTGATCTTGCGCGCTCGACAAGTCACACACGCCATGGTTCAACCTGTCGCGCTTCGAGAAAACATGTGAGGAGAAATACGGTCCAACGAGCCTTGGTCGAGGTGACGTCCTCCCAAGTCGCATTCGGGTATGTAAGGAAGAAAACAAACTTGTCAGCAAGCTTTGACTGAGCAGCGGACAATGAATGGGCAATGGGCTATCAGCCCCGGTTTTTAGAAAACGCGGGGAAGTAGGCACGTGCGGGCGATGCAGGTGAGTAACACCAGAAACTCCTGCTTCAATTGGCTCCAGGCAATCGGTTTGTTGGGGAAACCGTCGGCCCCGGTCGGCAAGATCGGGACAATGCACTAAACTATATTAGTTTAAAATCTTGCGGGGTCCTTAGGTCAACACCCGGGTCAACCGAAATCCCCCCAAACCAAACAGCGAATCTAGACATGCAACAAAGCCCTCTAAAGAGACTCTCTCCAAAGCGAAAACTTACTGCTTTGTATATATAAACCTTTCGTTATTAAGAAAATAGAATATGTACTTTAGTTCAATTATCCTCCCAGGTCTCTCTTATATAGCTTCCTCAGACAGCCTCCAGGGCAATCCCTCTTCTCACTTAATGAAAATGCCCGGCTCTGTCTTCTCTGCCCCGACAACCTCGGCTAGCTTAGGTAGCCACTCTAGCCTGTTGTTCTGTAACACGGCTATCAATTTCAAGGTTGTTGCCCCTCTGATAGCTGCAGAGGCAGAGATACTCTAAATTAGGAGGAAATGTGTCGAGAAACTGGAACTCGGGCTTTTGCGAAGGGATCCCACCTGCCTAGATCATCCCAAGGATAAACTCAATGCGAATTGAGAAGTGTATGTTAAGACTGTATAGTCATGTAGACTCCTAATCGTCTCGGATTGGTGGTCATTGTGGAGCTCGGATGGGCAGAGGGGCCCTTTGCTAGTGGCAATGTCCATCTTATAGTAAGTATCGCAATCATTGGAATCCTCCCTGTCTGGCCATTTTCGTAGACGCCACGGTTTGATGGATTTCTGAGCGAGAATGATTTGTGTCGGGCTGTTGGGCGAGGCAGGAGGCAGAGCCGTGTTCCCGAAGAGAGGAGTTCTGTGGCACAATGAAGCATGATATGGAGACTGTTGCGGATTGAAAATTCTCTCGGTCAAAAGTGAATGGATTGAGCTGCAAGTGACGACCGTCAAATAAGCTAGCTTTTGTCATCAGCGATTATTATTTTAAGAAAGAAAAAAGGAAAAAAAAAAAAAAAAAAAAAAAAAGAAGGTTAGGAACCGAATAAAAACTGAGAGTGTCTGCCTGAAGAAAAACCAACCAAATCAAAGGAAGACCATGCGTCGAGGAGACAATAAGTGGGTTGGTGACAATGAACGTCATTTCATCCCCCCTTTTCCTCGCCATGCATCACGCGATTAAGAGACGGCAAAACTGACGACGCGACGATCGCTGGATCGGCATATTAGAAAACGCCGTAAAAATCCCCGTTCTAACGCCGATTAAGGGCAAAAGGCCGTCGGGGCAAAGCGGCAATCCTCCGGGGCGTCCAAAATTTACCGCCGCAAAGAATTAAAAAATTACTTCGTATTATGAGTCGATTGATTCCCAAGAATGACATGCTTCCTGCATCACCAACTTTGCAGTAACTCCCCCTCCGGTACCTTGGATTAATTGCCATCGACAGCTAAGACGGTCGACAAATACGAATTAGCCTCTGGTCTAACGATAGTGCTGCGAAATGGCAACAGCAGACAGACAACAGGATCCGCAGATGGCGGCGGCGTGGCTTCTTGAGGAGCTCGGGATCGTGTCCATGTACCAATCGAAGCGCGACATTAAGATCCTGTGCCTGCAACGACTCGTTCGACTCTTTGCATTTGGCGCATCCACGCTCGTTTTGATCCCCTTCCTAGTGGAGCAACAACTGTCGCAGGCCCACGTCGGGATTTTCATGTCCCTTACGCTCATCGGTAGCGTCGGTGTCAGCTTTATGCTAACTCTTTCCGCGGACAGGCTGGGCCGTCGGAGCGTTATCATTCTCGGCGCAGTTTCGATGGCAGCGAGCGGTCTCACTTTCGCCATGTCCAGCAATTATTACCTTCTTCTCGGAGCGGCCATTATCGGATTCATTAGCCCAAGGTTAATCGCATTATTTAATTAGTGTACTACCCTAGATTCGAATCGGAGACTAATCCTCAAAGCAGCGGAAATGAAGTTGGCCCCTTTCGGGCAGTTGAAGAGAGCATTGTTGCACATCTGACCCTCTCCCACCAGCGGAGTGATGTTTACGCCTGGTACGGTCTTCTTGGTCCTGTCGGGAGCGCGCTTGGCGTCATCACCTGCGGATGGGTTCTCTCCTATGCTCACGAGCGATTGAGATGGTCGCATCTGGATAGCTACAGAGGTATCTTCTATGCCTATGCTGTTCTTGGCCTGACCAAAGCCTCACTGGCAGTCATGCTCAGCACCGCTGTTGAGTTCGAGCCTGAGATCGATAAACAAGTAGAAGGAGACAGGACCATCTCACGCCATCCTGCCGAAACGGCTGCGCTTCTTCAGAGCAACTCTGTCGAAGGCCCCTCCGTCGAGAACCAAGAGGAATCCCCACGGCCATCGCCTCTCTTCTTTGGCGGTATCAGCCACGCGAGCATGCGAATTGCGCTACCACTCTGTATTTTATTTGCCTTGGACAGCTTTGGTTCAAGTCTCACTCCCCAGTCCGTGCCTCCGTTCCTCCGGCTCCAAAGACCCTTCCCCCGCTTTAGCTAATTTTAAATTATATAGATCTTGGATAATATACTACTTCCAGTCATATTACAAGTTAGAGGAGAGTAAACTTGGTACTATTTTCTTTACGACGGGCATTATATCTTCTGCGTCAATGATAGCTGCATCGTCGCTTGCAAAACGATTTGGTAATATAAAGGTATTGACCAACCCACTTTCTGTCCAGCACTTCGAGGGGTCCACCTAGAATTGGAGGCTAATAATCAACGACGTGTGCGACGTACTAGACAATGGTCTTCACCCATCTCCCCTCTACATTATTGCTCGCCCTTATTCCAGTACCTAACAATGTACAATGGTCCTTGTTATTCCTCGTCCTTCGTGCCTGTACGCAGTCTATGGATGTCGCACCACGGTCCGCCTTTCTCGCAGCCATCGTGCCTCCGAAGGAAAGGACAGCAATCCTCGGTCTCCTTAATGTCGTGAAAACAGCAGCTCAGAGCGTGGGTCCGCTTATCACCGGCATATTGTCTCAGTCAAAGCTGTTATGGGTTTCGTTTCTCTGTGCCGGCGCTTTGAAGGCTTCTTATGATTTGGGCATTATTTTTCTATTTTTAGAAAGCGAGGAGAAGGTTAAAACAGTAGCTTAAGCCCGAATATCACAGGATCTCTAGCATTGTCTTGCAGAACGCGTTTGACGGTGACTGCGAGGGGCTGAAAACTAGCATGAACATCTGGCTCCGGGAGACTTGCGACGTGTATGGTGGTCAGAGTCGCGATACCAGCGATAGCCTTGAAGACGCGTACGGCGGGCTTACCTCTTCTCAATTAACTCCTGGGAATCTAAATCTGAACCCGGGTTGCGACGATACGTTTGAGTCGAGTGAAATGTATAATCATGTCTCGTGAGTTGCGTCCCCGGGGAGCCTACGTACTGTTTCCCTCTCCCTAAGGGCAACTACTGGTTTTACTTAATAGTCTGATTATTCTTACGATTATTTAGAGCCGACATCGCTGCCCTCCCAGTGACACGATCGAGGAGGTCGTCCCCTCACCGCCTTATGCCCATCCCGATTCGGTTCAGCGCTCGGGAAATAATACGAAGTACCATTCGCCAGCGAGACTTCCAATACTGCAAGGAGGCCTTTCCTCTCAAGACTTTTCGTTACCAGTCTCCGGCCCACTTAACTCTTGCCAGGCCATTCTTTCGAACAATCGCCATCAGAGCGATCTGAAACCAGGTTTTTGAGGAGACGGATTTCTTGTTTGGCAGGGTCGAGGGGTCGGTAGATGGGGCGATCACCCATTGAAGCGTTTCAAACGAGGCACAATAAATTTGGCCAATGTCTTTTCGAGATTGGCAACACGCGGGCAATCCCTGCCTTTAGTTTTCATGAGTGATGTTCCTTCAAGTCGTATTCAGATGGGGACGACCAGTCATTTTCAGTGTCTGGGAATGTATTTAGTCCTTTAATGCCTGTGTGGAATTGTGGCAGAGCAAAGTGCACGTGCGCATAGCTTCATGCGCTCAACCCCAGGCTGTAGGGATCCCGGAAAGATCAATGATGGGGAGCAGGCGTAGGCTGAGCTTCTATTGGGGCTAATCTCCACAGTCCAGCCAGCTGTACTCGAGGTTCTCTGCGCTTTCTCGCCTAATGGCATCCTCCAATATTAAACAGTTGAGACGCTCTTGGAAGCTTCGACAGCCCCATCAAATCCCCCGACTGCAACTAGAAAACGGAGCCCAACCCCCAACCGGGAATCACCGTGTACTTCGTAGTTTATTTTCGCATTGCCAATTACTTCTAGGTCGGTGAGAGTGATTCGGTGAAATGATCTGCAGCTCTGTTGTATGGAATCTGCTCCATCATGCTATATCTAGTCGCCTGGATTGCGAATTGCCCCCTGCTGCTTGGGAGCTGCATAACACAGCGAAGTCACTCGGTCAAACTCTGTCGGTGGCGTTCGTCAAAGCACCAGGACATATTACAAAGGCAGCCGAATGGGGATCGCCGCGAGCGGTTTGTTCTTAGTTTCTGGGATTGGAAGGTATCTGACGAGATCATACGAAGTAAGCCGCTATTTTCATTTTTTCCGAACCCGAGCAAAACGCAACAACAATCACCACGACGACAGGAACAATAAAAAGGAAAATATATATGAAAAAGATGGGAAAATTACGAAAGGAAAAAAAAAAAAAAAAATAAAAGGTTTAAAAGAAGTAAAAAGTAATAAGGCGGAAATAAGAAAGAGAAGTGAGAGAGATGGAAAATGAGAGAAAACTTGTTTGCTGTCTTCGGCCTTCCTCATTTTGCCAAGCCTATGTCGCAAAACTTGCCAGTAGTTCATCGTCGACCTTTTGAGCTCGAGTCTGGAGACGCGCTAATGCACATTCTCCTTCCTCTTCCGGTCCTGCCCGGCCTAGACTAGGACCACTTCCAATTCGCTGGCGGGAATATACCGGGCACTTAAGGTTCAAGGTTACAATAGAACGAAGTAGCCCTGTGCTTCCTCAGGTACCGAACTCCACTAAGAAGTACACTGGCCAGGCTTATTCCTGCCGCCAACTCGCGACATGTATTATTACCGTCTTCCCGCTAGCCAAAAGATGATGGCACAGACCCATCATGACTGTCGATGTGGAATCTCCTTGCCTCAGTAGTAGTGAGGTAAAATCTCGTTTTTTAGATTTAGTGCTGGTTTTAGCTAGTTCATCTGTAGGCCCCACTTCCCCAATCTGTTCCCCTTAGTATCAGCCCAGGCAATTCTCCAACATCCAATGGCCGGCTGCTGTAATGATGAAACTAATAAGACTACGGAAGCCTAGACCAAATGCATCAAGGGTGTGTTGGCGAATAGCTGTGCCCTACACTCATCTTCCCTGGCGTAGCCCCGACTTTATGCCGCATCCCTGGCCATTACTGGGAGTTGGGGGCCGAACAACCCTTGATAAAAACTCGTTCGTAAAGGTCGAAACGGTCTCTTCCGTTCTGCGGGAAGAAAAAAAAAAAAGAAAAAAACTTTTGTCTCTTGCAGACTACGACAGGAGAACAAGATGATCCGATAAAGTCGCTCGCTTCCCAGGGAGCCTGTTACATTATTAGTCCTGGAGAGTCCTGGAGAATCCTGGCACGACATATTCTTGACCTCGTTTCCCCAGCAGATAAACCTCCAACCTCCTGAGTCTTCCTCTTCCCCTGACGGCTAGAAGCGTACCCAGCAGCTATGTCAACCGGCGACAATGGCATCTCCATCGACAGCGCCTCCACTGGCGGGACGCTCATGGCTATCTTCATCTTTCTTAGCCTGGCCTTGTACAACGTCATCGAGCTCAACTTTATCATCTTTGCCACCTTCAAACAGCGTCGCGGCCTATATTTTTGGAGCTTTCTTGTCGCTACATGGGGCATCGCCGTCTATTCCGGCGGCTTTATGATGAAGGCTGTGCAGCTCACCCACCTGAACTGGGTATTTGTGACCTTAATCGTGGTAGGCTGGTGCTCAATGGTCACAGGTCAATCGGTCGTTCTCTACTCGCGGCTTCATATCATCATACGGAATACGAAGATTCTACGCGCTGTTATTTATATGATCATCTTTAACGCCATCATTTGCCACCTACCTATTGCAGTGATGGTATATGGCGCAAACTCGTCGAATTCGGGGCCTTTCATCAAACCATACTCGATCTACGAAAAGGTGCAGGTCACCATATTCTTTCTCCAGGAAATCATTATTTCCAGCTTATATATTATGGAGACTGCCAAGCTTATGCGTGCTCAAAGAGAGATGCGCAGCAACAGGACTAGGAGACTCCTTATGATACACCTAGTCGTCGTCAATATCATCGTTATCCTTCTCGACATTACGATCCTGGCCCTCGAGTATGTGGGGCTATACGACCTACAGACTGCATACAAGGCGCTTGTTTACAGCGTCAAGCTAAAGATGGAGTTTAGCATCCTCAACAAACTCGTTGACGTTGTGCGAGGGTCGACAGGTGGTAGTTCATACGATCACACGCAGGGCGAAAGTGGCGGATTGCATTTAGAGTCGGTTGACAATAAGCGCAAGAAACGTATGACGGGAGGCCGTGGAGTGGGACACAGCACTTACGTGAGTGCGGTGGGCAATGGGAATGCTCGTCCAGGTGGGACTTCGGTGGTCATGACAAGGGAGGTTATTGTGCGAAGGGAAGAGGTGTGTTTGGACGAGGACAGCGATATGGCAAGAGACGCGGAGAGTATTGGCGTTTCTGATGGCAAGACTGGTGCCAGGGACCACTCGGAGCCTGAAATTGCCGTGGCTAGGAAGACTCTCGGGATGCAATCCTCGTCCGAGTCGGAAGAGCACTTTGCTAGGCTGTCCTACTGAAACGGGTTCAAAATGCATTGGACTTTAAAGTTTTTCTTTCTCCTTTTGTAACTTTAATTTTATTTTATCCTTAAGAAAAGGAGTAAGAGAAGGTTATTAGAGAGGCGGGTGTTTCTTGCATTCCACTCTTCCTCTCTCTTTTAATGTATTGATTTTTGCCCTCTTTTTCGCCCTTTGCTACTCTCATCCATGCTACTCTCATCCATGACATTATGAAAAGGAAAGCGACAACCAATCGCTTCCGTATGCCATATTTAGCCTACTTGTTTCCATCATTATCCCCCTCGTCCTCATCTACATACCACCTTCATCATCCTCGTAGTAGTTACACCCAAACTCGTCCCCATCAATGTCGTCTCCATAACAGTCAGGGTCCAACCCTGATCGCTTCTGGAATTGAAGCAACTTAGCGATGCCGATAAGGCCCGTTTCATCCGGCTCGTTTTCGTCGCCGGGATCCATGGGAATATTTTCAGCGAAGTCAGTGTCATGACCAATTTCGTCCGCCAGTGCAAGGAGAAAAGCACGCTTCAGATACCGGCCTCGGGTAGCCCAAAACCCCTTGCCTAGCTGGCTCTTCAACACAACACCGGGATCATTTCTCTTGTCATGCCTCCATGCTAATTTGAGTTGGGCAACAACAAAAAGGTAGTACAAATATCTCGCTCTCGGCCGCCTGTTGTTTTTGAAAAATAGTGGCTTCCCATCTAACTCACGGATGGTGGTGTGGTTCTGCGTTCCGTCCTTCGAAAGTTCTATAATCTGGTCCAGGATCTCAGCGTCTTGATCAACAATCCTCCATCTATAATCTTTAGGTTCTGCTTCTTCCCAAGCACAGATTTGTTCTATGGTAGGATCGCCAGGAAGGTCGGGGACAATGGTGATTGCGCCATCATCCATGGCACTCTCGACAACACAATCGAGCAGAAGGCCATTGCTCGGCGTATCCAGTTCTCCTTCGACGTTTGCTCCAAACAACGCCACAAGCAAGTCGGGGCCAAGTGAGTGAGGGACCAGGTGAGAGGCTCTAATATCTGCCTTTCGGAGTTCTCGGCCTGTCGCCATATCATAAACGGAGGCAGTAACCTTTGGCTTCTTCGGATTCACTGTCCCCGCATCGTAGGCCTTGATTAAAGAGTCTTTAAACTTGCCCTGCTCGGACCTGGTTCGTTTTCCAACGCCGGCTTTCATAATTCCGAGCCCGATCTGGCTTGTATTGAACATCGCTTGAATCGCCCGTCTCACCGGGCCGCCTTCTGCAATACGCTTCGCCTGCTTTTGGTAAAGCTCCTTTTCAAACGTGGCCGCTTTTAACTTGTCCACCATTCGTCGGGCTTCAGGAGTCGCCCACCAAGCTTTGGCGTCCTCATTGCCTTCTTCCTCTCTCCATTTTTGGATCGCTAACTTGAGGTCCGCCTCGTGGAAGCGCGTCGTGATTTCGCTGGCCTCCGCTGCTTGGTTCCAATAGTTCGCGTCAAACGAGTGGGACGGTTTGATTTTCTTTCGGGCTTTTTCCACCTCATGCTTCAGATTGTCGCGTTTTTTTTCAAGGGCTCGGCGAGCTCTCTTGCTTGAAGTTCGGGGAGGGATCTCAATGGATGCATTCGCATTGGTCTTTCTGGGAGATGTCATCGTGATATTGATTATTCGCCTTTGTCTGATAAGAGCGGCCAGAGAGATGGTGTGAGAAAGATGGAAAATGGAAATAAGATTCGAGTCAATGGCGATGAAGATGGGAGAGACAGGAGCAAAGCTGTAGAGGAGGCTCATGTCAACTTCACAAGTTGATATGTTGGGTAAGCAAAGCATGTGGGCCTCGAGCGCATGTTGGTACACGAGACTAATCAATTACATGTGCTTTTTGGAACCTTCACAAGCTTGACACTTCAAAAAAATTCATCAATATGTCAAAGACCAAAGACAAGTTGATCTCGTGGAATGAATTAAGATACATTAAGCACCTGCATTGATACGGCTGAGGCCACGGAGAATGCGACCGACACCGGGACCAAGAGAGATAATAGTGCTGGCGACATAGGACGTGGCAATGGGCGGCATCACCTCTTGAAAAGTAACACTGAAGTATGTTGAATGCCAGTAGTGCAGGTTTCGATTCGCCTCTGTTCATTGTTTGTAGCATGTCCTACATACTCAGCATTAACACATGAAAATCGATAGGTTCATAAACCTTGGAAACAGACCAGGCTATACGCATACGAATTGACCTTTTCAACACATCAACCGGCCGCTTTGTCCGGATCACAGTGGTAGACGTCGGCTTATCCATAATCCCCTCAGAGTTGAGAGTCTCCGCCTTGAGCATGAAGAGGGCGAGACCCGGGCCTGATTACAGATAGTGACGCCAGAATACGTCACCTCCCAACCATCACTGACCTATATTATCAAACAGCTCCCGAAGCCAAACCATCTCCTCATCACCCCCTCACCATACTTACCGAACTATTCATGCGCAATGGCAAAAAGCATCCCTCAGACTGTCAAGCAATGGAACGTCAAGGGCGAAGGCAGCTTTGACGAGCTCAAATTTTCCGAGCAGCCTCTGCCACAGGTTGGTGATAGCCACGTTCTTGTCAAGAGTAGGTCACTATCTCGTACGATGATGAGGGTCATCTGTCCCCCTTGTGTGTCTGCATAGCTAACATCACGCAACAATAGTTCAAGGCGCTTCTCTCAATGTTCGTCCACCTAATTACGATACCTTAATGTTGTTACTGGTGCCTCTATAAAGAGTTGTGCTCACACAATTCCCCAAGTATCGTGATCTCATCATCCCTTTAGGAAAATACCCTTTTCCCCAGGCTCGTGATGTCATTCCCGGCTCTGATGGTGCCGGAACGGTCCTAGCCGTCGGCAAGAACGTCACACGCTTCAAGCCAGGCGATCAAGTTATCACTCTCTTCAACCAAGGACATATCGGTGGGTCTCTCAATGGCCTAAGCATCGGCACAGGCCTCGGAGGGACCATCCATGGCACCTTCCGGACCGCTGGTGCCTTTGATGAGCAAGGTCTTGTCCACATGCCGCCAAACCTCAATTTCGTTGAGGCTGCCACCCTCACTTGTGCTGGCTTGACGGCATGGAACGCCCTCTTCGGTCTCTCCGACAAAAAAGTGCTTCCTGGTCACTGGGTACTTACCCAGGGTACTGGCGGTGTTAGCATATTCGCCTTGCAGTTCGCCAAGGTGGCTGGTGCTCGAGTTATCGCTACGACTAGCTCTAACGCAAAGGCCGAGATTCTTAAGAAGCTCGGTGCTGACTACATTATTAACTACTGGGAGACTCCTGAATGGGGCGCTAAAGCAAAGCAGATTACCGGAGGAGATGGTGTCGACCACGTTGTCGAAGTCGCTGGCCCAGCCTCGATGAAGCAGTCTCTCGCCAGTATCAAAATCGACGGTGTTATCACCATCATCGGGTTCGTTGGTGGCACCGATAAAGACCAACCTGGCTTCCTAGAGAACTTGACCCACGTATGCACCACTCGCGGTATCCTTGTTGGAAGCAGGGTTCAGATGGAGGAGATGTGTGCTGCTGTCGAGGCGAATCCCGAGGCCCTCCGTCCCGTCTTAGATCCAAAGGTGTTCACCCTTGATCAGCTGAAAGAGGCTTATGAATATCAGTGGTCGGGCAAGCACCAGGGCAAGGTTGGCATCAAGATTGAGTAAATTGTGTACGGCCTGCAACAATTTCGGGCACCGAAAAGGCGATGGGGCACAAGCACACTCGTTAATTTATACTCGTATAACAAATCGGAACCCATTATTGATTCTAGTTCCTGTAATAGTTGCTAAGATGGCCATATAGCAATGAGCCTTGAAAAGTCCCCCTTGCACATCCTAAAAATGTAGATACTCTCAACATGTCGCAGGCACCCTTTCTGCCGTCCCCAATACGATGAGAGTTACCAGTGCTCTGGTGTGATGGGAGTGATATGACCCGGGATTTTCTCAGTGTAGGCCCTAGGTGAGTTTCTATCCCTCCGTGGACACACGGGCGTTGTGCCGCTGCATAACTTACGACTTTGCTTGTACCTGTCTGTAGTCTCCAACTTTTTTGAGCTCTCGTACCTCTGCGGCCTGCTGATATCTCATTCAGCCTGGTAGCTTCCCATATGTGATTACGCACTAGCTCCCATATTGAAGGCGATACCACGCTCCAAAAAGGAGCTGGGACGTTAATACAATATTTCAGGACAGCAATAGGTCCCAACGTAGACGGTGAGATGCAGGAATATGACCAACTTGTGAGAGGATTGAGACCGATCGATGTACCCCTCACCGCAACATCCATACAAAAGAGAACAAGGACTTGGCGGTCAATTGTCAAATGCTAGAACTTGCAGAAAGGCACTCAAACCTCCTCCTGCAAAAACTGACAGATACTGGGTGTTACGATCTGTACACTGGCTTGTTGATGGTATTAGGTAGATATAACTAGTATATAGGGCGTAGGTGCCTGTTATTAGTAAAGCGAGGCAGTCAAGTAGTATTTATAAGATATTTATAAGAAGTATATATTTAAGTATAGGGGTATAGTTATACTTGAATTGACTACTAGAGAGTCTTAAAAGACAAACTAGATATATAGAGTAAACTGTAGCTTATATAGAAGTTTCCCTTCCAAGCTCTCTATGCTAGTTGGTCCTTAGATCGACTGACTGGTCGCTTTAGTTCACAATCGATCAATCACTCATCAAGATAACCAATCAGTTACTTCTTAGTAGAAGTAACTACATGACTTATAATCTTGCTATACTACACTGCCTCTATATAACCTAGTCGCAGCTATATCATAATATAATCTCCCCTCTCCCTTAGTCTTTATCCCTAAAGACTTATTAGTTCTAGGTTTTATCCTTCCTTAGTAAGTTCCTTCCTACTTAACCCTATATTTCTATTGTAATTATATAGAATTATATTTTTAAATCTTGTTTTTTGGGGGTAGTAACTTTTAAGATCAACTGAGAATACTTAGCTTAGGCTATAGATAATATTCTTTCTTAATAGTATCCTTTTGAAATACCTAAGTGTTTAACTTGCTTTAATTCTTACACTCCCTATAAGTATATTATAAGGGAAAGGCAGTTTTGTTATAATTACTATATTTCCCTTTAATAGGTTAACTATAATGCTAGGGGAGTTATAGACTCTACTTATAAGTTTCTTCCTTTTTCTTCTAGCCTTATCTCTTGCTAATCTATATTGTAGTCAACTGACTAGAATAGGAACAGTCCCACTTGGAGCAAGAGGAGAAGGAGGCTAAGGTAGACATTGCTCACCACCTTACTGCTCTTAATACTGCTATATCCTATACTAGGTGACTTAAAAGGGAAAAGGAGCTCTATAAGAAAAAGGCTTTAGAGGTTATTTGGTTGGGGATGGAGTAGGTAGCAGAGGAGGATGTTATAGAGAATGCTGCCTCCTCTATCCTTAAGTTGGAGATTAACTAGAGCCTGCTGATAGATCTAGTACTATTAGATCTCTTAGTTTTATTAGGTTCTTCTAGTGGAATATAGTAAGAAGTTGCTAGCTCCTTGTTAAATGTTTAATAGGCTCCTAAGTATTTTCACTATATTTAAAATTTTTCTATTTAACTAGATATTTAACCTTTTTATTATTAACTATAGAGTTTAAGATCTTCTTAGCTTCCTATATATCTTCTTCTACTTCTACTTTAATGGATTCTTTAGTAGGTATATTGTTATATGTAGGTTCTAAGAGTATAATATAGAAAACTGGGTTGTATTTTATGGTTTCTGGTAAGTTAAGTTTATAGTTAACTTCTAAGACTTTCTATTTGATAGTAAATAATCTTAACTTTTTATAGTCTAACTTATTATTTAGTTGTTTGGTTTTAATTTAGGGGTCCTTGGTTCCTGGTTTCTTTTATAGTAACTAAACCTTGCTTCCCCTCTTAAAAGTTAGTCTCTCAAGCTGCTTATTATTAGCATAGTACTTCATTCTTTTCTAAATAAATTATAGTTCTTTAACTAACTGCTTATGCAATTCCTTTATTTTATCTACTATAAGGATTGCTTGCTCTGCTTGAGTCTTAGTACCTACTGGTTTAAATCCTTCCCTAGGTTTAATACTATAGTTTATGTAGAATGGTGATATTCATGTACTTTCTAATATATTTATATTATAGGCTCTCTAGGCTAGGGGTAATAATGATACCTAGTTGTCTTATTCCTAATTGATATAGTATTGTAGATATGTCTTGAGTGTTTAGTTTGTTTGTTCTACCTGCCCTTGTGTTTCCAGGTGATAGGCAGTAGATACTTTATGGTTGATTCCTATTCTGTCTGATAGGCTTTGCTAGAAGTGTGAGATAAACAATCCACCTCTGTCTGAGTTGATTTCTTCTGGTAGGTTGTGGTTTGCTGCAACTGTTCGTAGGAACAGTTCAGCAAGTCAACGTGTTACGATCCGTACACCGGCTCGTTGATGGTATCAGGTGGATATAACTGGTATATGGGGTGTAGGTGCCTGTTATTGGTAAAGCGAGGCAGTTGAGTGGTATTCACAAGATATTTATGAGAAGTGTGTATTTAAGTATAGGGGTATAGTTGTACTTGAATTGACTACTAGAGAGTTTTGAAAGATAAACTAGATATATAGAGTAAACTGTAGCTTATATAGAAGTTTCCCTTCTAAGCTCTCTATGCTGGTCGGTCCTTGGATTGACTGACTGGTTGCTTTAGTTTACGATCGATTGGTCGCTTGTCGAGATGACCGATCAGTCGCTTCTTGGCAGAAGCGACCACGTGACTTGTAATCTTGCTGTGCCACACCGCCTCCACGTGACCTGGTCGCGGCCATGTCGTGACACTGGGTCGGTTGATCAATAAGAAGCAATGGCAGGAACACGCAATAGATCCTTTTAATGAATGGAAAAGACGAAGCGGGATTTTTGTACAGCCTCGTAAGACACACACTTTGCAAAGAGCAGGTAAGAGGTCAGGTCCTCGTCTCCTAGAACTAGAACCAAGAGTTGAATTAACAAAATCTTCTAAGGACTTCAACTTGATAATTAATAAGAAAACAAAAAAAGTAAAAAAATTTTCTTTTTTGGTTAAAACTTCATTTTTTTTGCTTCGGGTAAATTCCGGGTTTAGTTAAATAATGCCTATTTTGAATTTCTGCCTCTACACTTTTCTATAAAAGGTTTAACTTTCTTTTCTACTGACTTAAATTTATGCTGCTGGAGTTCAATTCTTGAATTTGACAAATTTTTCAATTCTCCGCTCGCAATGGATCCCCCTCAACCAAGCGGCAACACCGTCCTACTCGGCGATATTCAAACATACGTCGATGTCCTCACAAGACATTTCGACTTTAAATACACACCATTAGGAACCAAAGACGCGTATGAAGCTGCTCTGAAAGCTGAAGAAACATCTACGGAGCGGATATTTTTAGAGGGGGGCGGATTTCATGCCTGGTTCTCGTATTTCCTAACACAACGAGCGATGAGGATGGGTCATTTTCCCGGCAAGTCCCGGAGCAATAAGGTGTTTTGTTCTGTCGCAGAAATCCCACCCGAGGGCCGGCTATCACTAGCACGCGCAGTCCTGAAGGCGATTCCGCCGGATGCCCACCTACGAATAGAAACGGTATTTCGGAGGATAACTACAACGAACCAGTACGAGCTCAGTACATGGTTGAAGAAACGTAAGCGTCGATTGATCAATATTGCCAGTGCCGACGCCCAATCATCTTCCGTACTGCTATGGATGGAAGGGATTCGGGTAGACCCGAATGTGACTATTGAACTGACTGTTGTCAAGGCGGCCAACAACCGTTCGACCAGCGCTGGTGGGTGGCCACGAACGGGGAAACCAGCAACGGCCCGAAGCTCGCGATTAATGGTGAGAAAAGTAACAGCCAGAGTGCCACGAGTAATGAGGAAACCGGCAACAGCCAGAGTATCGTGGGTGATGGTGAAACCAGGAACGGCCAGATTGCCACGAATAGTAACAGCAAGCCCTCCGTGCACAGGGTGACAGCCTTGTTTCCACTCTTTCTAGCCGAAGCGATTCGAAAGTTCCCGCCTGCGAATAGTTCTGATAGTTGGACATCTGCCGTTGCGATTTTTACCAACGCCGATGCCTACGCTACGGGGAACCGGACAACCTCAAATGCAATAATGAGTATAGAAATCATGAGCCACAAAGTCCAGCGTCTTGCGAGTTGGTTGTTCGATGTGGATGTCGAGAGCTACGGCGATTCCCGGTGCGTTTTGCTTTCAACGGGCGCCACGATCCATCCCAATCCAGACCTCATTCTCAAGGGCTGTAAACCCGAGGTCATCGAGGACGTTTTCGGTCCTTGCGTGTTGAGGGCCGTCCAGGCGTGCCCGACTTTCAAGATCGAAGCTGACCGAGGAACACCTCTCACAAATTGCATAACAATGAAGATTTCAGACGGAGTTGAGGACACCGCTTTCATACATCTGTACTTAGATGACGAGGAAAGCCTCGTGCTGAAGAAGATGCTTTTTGAATAAGTAGGCCGGGCCCTCCTTGACTGTGTAGTTTCTGTCACAAGAGGCAACATCTAAAGTTACACATACCATACCTACCATGCTCTTGGAGCATTTCTATTCTCGCCACTCACGGTTAATCAACTTCAACTCCACGGCCGTGCATTAACGGCTCTGAGATCTAGCTCATAATAAGGGAAATTCCAAGCGGTTACCTTTCGTAGGCTCACCTATGCCACTCACTTGGCTCTACCAGTCCGCGGCTACCCTAGTGCCTTCCAACAGGTCTTGCCAACGCCCCAGTCATAAAGTCGAGGCCTACAGTATTCTCCTGGGAAAGCTCGGCATGGCGAGTCTAAGTTCCGGACATCGTTCACTTCGACACTCTACGGATTGGCCGACCGAGGACAAGTCGCGATGTTTCTAAGAGGGCTACCAATAGGAAATCTCTCTGCCGACTGTCACGACCACCAGCGATATTGTTGAAAGCTTGTCTTTGGGCGTTGAAAAACAATAAGCGTTTCCGATTCGGCTAGTCTGGCCTTAGGCCCTTAACAGAGGGGGGAAGAGATCGCGCTTTTCACATCAGTTGTTGATAGGCGTCGATAGCGCCGTCCGGAATCATCCGAGCGGGGATAGCTCAGTTGGGAGAGCGTCAGACTGAAGCAAAACTTCGGTTCAGTCTATCTGAAGGTCGTCGGTTCAATCCCGACTCACCGCACATTTTTTGCTGGATTTGGCGAGGGAAATTCCATAGAGGATTTATTCTACCCTCGGCCGTCGGCAACCAACTATTCTTACATGAACGCAACGGTAGTCTCCAGGTCTTGTTTATTCACTGACTTGCAGCTACCTTTAATAAAGACATCTCCTGCCTCTTCACGCTTGATTTGTTACAAGAATGATCCGACAATGTCCTGGCCAGCCCTGAGAGCGAACTCAACCGTCTCAAAAGAATTCAGCCCAGAGGCATAATACGTATGAGCGGTACCCATCAGGGCATTAAACCGACCATACCAACCTCCACCCAACTCGGTGGGCCCCACATGTGGAAAATAGTCTTTCACGGCGCTGAACCCAATCACGTCTTTGTCCTTCACGGGAGTGGGCTTTTGCGTGCTATTTTTCGGGTCTTTGTTATACTTGCTCAAAGTCTCGGTGAGCAGCCGCCGGACCTTCTTTATGTCATTCCTGGCGTTGTCCGCGTCCCACGACCACACGTTGGTTACACCCGAGCCAGGATGCAGGGCAGTGAAAAATATGGGCTGGCCCTCAGGTGCCACTGGCGTGAATGGGTCGCTCTTCAAGGGGGAGAATGAGACATTGCCTGGAAGTTGGGCCATCTTCACGGCGGAGGAAAAGTAGTTGACTACTCGTACGGCACTGAATAAGTCTTCTTCTTCACGTGAGAGGATGAGACCAGCACCTTCAAGGGCTTCAACGGTCGGTGGAAAGGCGAGTATAAGATCCGAGCAGGTCTGGATACGAGGGAGCCAGTCATGGCCCTTCCGGTAGATGATGATTGGTGATCGCCAGCGGGCTGTGAAAACACTTGCTGAGTCCTCGCGACCAACACATGGGGAAAGCAGGGTGCTTACAGATCAGAATAATATTGGCACTGAGATGAATTTGGCCTTCGATAGACTTCGAAAATTCTACAAACAGCTTGTAGAAATCTGATACAGTACCATGAGTAACAGGCATTGGGCATTAAAATGGAGAATGACTGAGAGCGTACCGATCTTATAACCGGGGGTCAACCCTAGAAGATAAGCCAGGATACTTGGCGTGAAGAACTCAAGAACGTACAGCTAGAAAATCGTCAGCTCAAGATTCCAACTCATTGTCTCCGTAAACTCGTAAGGAAGCGAACGGCCCCTACTGCAGGAACCTCTCTGTAGTCACCGTATCCGTACGTGACGAAAGCATCGACCATGGCGAGCCCGAGGATTTGATACCCATTTTGCGCCAGCCATTGAGCGCCAGGTACAGCGAGCTCTGGCGGAACACCATTCTGGGAAGTAGTAAAAGGAATTAGTTCGAGCCGAGAAAAGAAAGGAGACAAAAGAGAACGTGACTGCGCGGGGGGAATGGAAGAAGAAGAAGCAAATAGAAAAAAGGAAAAAAGGAAAAGAAAAAAAAAAAAAAGACAACTAAACAGCAGAGGAGACAAAGGGGAGCCAGTGACTCAACCTGGAATCCGGTTGATCGGAAGAAAACGCAAGAACACATACCTTATATCCACTCACGCTCGAAGGCTGATAGACTGTATTCCAAAACTCCGTGTACCGCTGATATTCGAGCACTAATGCGGTGGCGATATCTTGCGGTGTCGGTGGTGCCTGTGCCGCCGTGCCCGTCTTCCAGTCAAAATACCATCTCTCCCCAGACGAGAGGTTGCTGTATGGGACACCAGTCTGTTCAATCAACTTGACCGTCTCAACGTAGGCGGCTTTCTCAAAGAGAACCGCGCCGAGGGGGTGGAAGAATCCACTGCGTTTGATGCAGCGACGTCGCACTGATTAGTACTTCAAAGTTCAAGGACAAAACAAGGTCATCGGCTCCTAACCCAGGGCTTAAAAAGAACTTACTCTTTGTAGACCGCTTGGCATTTTCCACCAACCGTTGCTTTCTTTTCGAATACGACAACATCTTTCCCCTTGTCTTCCAGCGCTTTCGCAGCAGCAAGTCCCGCGGGGCCTGCACCAACGATACACACGGGGGAGCTTGCCGGTTTGGCAAATGCAAGTGACGCGGGAAGAACGAAGGCGAGCAAATATGTAGATAGAGATACCATCTTGGGAAAGTCTCTCACACTAGGATCTTGGATAGAGTATCGTTGGTTCTTCTCCAGCTCTCGGCACGAGGAACGGGGAGCTGGTCCCTTCTATAATATTCCAAGTTGTCTTTCCAGCCCCTCAGCAATATGCGTGGCTAATCAATCATTCACGTTTGGGATGTCACTCGCCGTTCCAGTGTTCCACTGCGTCACCGGCCTCCTATGATTGGATAGGATGAGCGCATCCAAGCAGCTGGAATGCTCGCAATCTCGGTTGGGTTGGGCAAACACTCCTCCTCAGGCTCCAGGCACTACGTTCCTTCCCTGCATGTCTGCCAGTCGAAGATTGGTGTCAGACGAATCCAGCAGTGAATCGGGCCATGTGGTGATGTATGTACACGTTGACCCGAGTCAAATATTTGCAGAGGCCGACATCTCCAATTAGCTATCTCGACGCATTTGGCCATCGGAAGGCTTGAATTCGAATCAGTATGCGGGCATGAGCTCGCTCGAAGATAGAAAGAATGAGTCGTATTTCACCTAAATTGCCATCCATGGTAGTACTGGGCTTCAATTTATTACCCTGGATCGGGATTCGGGAAGACATTGCTGGCTTTTTGCGGCTGACAACATCACCATCATACACGCCACCCATCACCTTAGAAGCCGCATCCCATTGGCGAGTGACTCAGCCGCTCGCTGTGTTCTCCCTGACTCGGAGCATCAAGGGGGTGTTGGTGTTTGTTACGACCCAGATTTAACACTGGTCCAGAATTCGCGCAGTGATGGGTTTAGTTCAATGCCAACTTCGTGAAAGCCGGGATGGCCTTTTCCATGAGACTAATTGCACGAAACTATATTAGTCACGAGATGCTGCCTACTTCGTAGAATTGTTTTAGCGCTCTTTCACTGGGCAGATCTGATAATACCTGCAACAGAGCCTTGAGTCTAACCCCCAAGAAGCAATGTCGTTATCCTCGTTTTTCTTTGCGGGCGCAGTTTATGCGTTCTGGCTTCTGGCGTAGGAAGCCTGACCTCGGTCAACTACGCCATCTACCTTGGTATTTGTGTACATCCTCACCCGGCGGGCTCTTCTTCCATTGTGCGAAATTGAGAAGCGAATGGCTTCAACATACGCAGGTACCCTCGTCAGCAAAATGGAAGAGGCCATTCCCACTGTATACTTATGAAACTATCTCTAGCTCTTAATCTCGGAAGAAGAAGGATGTTGTAAGGCTAGCAGTACTAGAAAATTGATCCAAATCTGACAACTCCAAATGCACCAGTAAGGACACCTATAATATGACTCGGATTGTTCTTCAAGGACGTTACGCCTAGGCTGTTAAAAGAAAACTGATATTGAATCTTATCGCGTCCCGAGCGTGCTAATATTGTAATTTCTATTCTATGTCTACTAATGAGGCTAGTAGATGCAAAGCCACTCGATTATTATTAAAACATATTATCGCCTTCGTATCCTGGACACAACCAGTTCTTTTCTCACAAACCTCGTAGGATTATTCACACACATACCAGCAGCAGGCTTACGGTCCGTCTGGAAGTTGTTGGTATTGACATAAGGTTAGGATGAGTCAATGTATACTCAACAGTTCAGGGATATACTGTCAAAACGGAGAAGCACTAGGGCAGAGAAAATACTTTTTGAACATACCTACTACTCAGCGCGTAGTAGTCCTTTTCCTGCCTTTTATTCCCATTTGGCGTGTAATTCCGCTGTGAGTGCTTGGGAGATGATGGAAATAGTAAACAAAGCACTGTTAATATTGCCTCCGGGAACAGTACGACCGTGGGGCTCCAGGGCCTGATCACCTCGAGAGCAGGATCGACTTAAAGCTTAGCTCTAACTAGCCCTTCATTCTCTACCTCCTTTCTCTTCCGTTGCCATCCATCCAGCTTTGCAGTCACCATTCCACTCCACGCCTCAAGCAGTTTTGGGTCAAACGGGGGAAGGATTCGTCCATTTGTGCCTGGCGCGGGCTTTCCAGCAATATCCCGAAAAAGCTCAAAGAATTCTTCATAATTTGGCGCGATAGAATAATAGTCCTTCCCTCCCCGTTTCTCGGCGACACGCTTACGTTCCCATTCAAGCTGCTCTGGAATGGGCGGAAGGGGTTTAGATCGTCCAGCCAGGAACCGGGCAACTGCAACAGCCTGCCACTCGTATGCACGGAAGGTAAATCCACCTCCGAGCTAAGGAAAATGGTAAGTAAGGGATGTATGCAGGGCAAAATAAAATGCGGGGATCATAATACCATCCCAACGAACGTCAATGTGGGATCTTCAATGTTCCACGTATGTTGGTAGACGCCGGGAAGCCGGCGATCGGCCTTCCTGACACGTTCTTGCACGTCAGGAAGAAAAGGGAAACTAAAAGTATACCCCGTACCGAATATGATAGCATCCACATTCTCAAGGTATGAATCGTCAGTAAAGTGGATACACCCGGTCTGCGGCTCGAGGCGGCTGATGCCCGGTTTCACCGAGATTCTTGGATGTCTGAATGGTTCCCAGCCAAAGGCCGGCAGCGGCTCACCGCGTATCGACGCATATACCGGCGCTTCCGCAACGTCTAGAATTTCATGGATTATTTCATGGGCGGAAACCGAGGAGCCGACCACAACGACCCGCTGATAAGGCTTAGCACGCCTTCTTCGAAACTAGCCGTACATTAGATATTCTGCGTACCTTTCCCTTGTATTCAGATGCTCTCCGGAAGTGCTTGCTATGGCGGATAACATTAGGGAACGCTTTGTCAAACTCCACGAGTCCAGGGAGCTCGGGAAGCCAAGGAACATTGTAGTGACCTGACGAGACGACGAGCGCATCAAATGTTTCCCGCCACCAGTAATTTCGGCCGGAGGCGACTTTCCGGAGAGTCAGTACCCATTCGCCATTCTCCTTGACGGCCTTCTCCACCGTAGTCTCTAGCTCGACCAGCTTATCGTAATTGGAGCGGAAGAAAATGCCCTCAATCCACTCACGTATTGTGGCATGGTGGCGAAACGGAGACCCAGGCCCGTAGTCTTTGAGCGTGCGCGTGGAGAGCTTGGTTGGTAAGGGCTCCTGGGTGTAGCTCATAATGGATGGTGTGATGTTGCTGTGAAGATTTTCATGAATTGCTGTGTCCGAGAAGCGATGCTGGTGACTGTTGATGGCCTCGCTGAGAGGTGTAACCACAGGTAAGTGCTCCGGAATCGGCACTGCGACATCAGCATTTCCGGAGAGGAGATGTTCTAATGAGAGTATCCCCGTAGGTAAATGTGGGGTGTATATCCTATTATCAGGCCGAAGATTGAGTGTTTCGCACTTCCAGGGGTCCAATCTTGTGAAGGTAACGATAAGAGGCTCACCATGTCCCGCCAATTCCAGCCCTGCGATCAAACACTCGAATCCTATCGAACACACCCTCTTTCGCGAGGGCATCAGTAGCAATGGCACCTGCGGGACCTGCGCCAATAATGGCGACTCGGCGAACTTGGGATGACATCTCCTAATACCTCTTCTATAACAGAAGGTTTGTCCCAAATCACGGTTCAAGGCCAAGGCAGATGACCCAGACGTAGCGGTGGCAGGATTGAGTCCTCCGCTAGAACTAGAAACAGACCCAAAGATGGCAGATTTCGAGGACGGAATCGCGGGTTGTTAATTCTCCTTTCCTTTACCGGGTAGATATATCTATCCCCCACGATTGCATCTACAGTCGCAAGAAGCACGTAAGACCCAAAACTACAGTTCCCCTCACGGCGCGAAACACTCTGGGTAGGTAGGTGCAGTTGCAATTGTGCCCTATCGATGGGACACAGCTTCAGGGAGATGCTTGCGTGATTCCACAAAGTTCGCACGCCACCTCAACGGTCTGCCCAAAGCCAACTCTAGGGAAGAATCTATTAACTTTATGTTATTTGACGAACGCGCCGAACAGAAAATGCTGAAATTTATACGGGCTTTACAAACTGGGGATTGGGACCTTTTTTTTTTTTTTTTTTTTTTTTTTTTTTTTTTTTGCAAAGTTTTTCAGTGAACCTCAACTAATCCACAGCACTGAATGCGTCTACGAAGCAAGTTGGTCAGTTTTGAGCTAGTGATGAGATAGCGGGGACAAGTATCATGGGCGCATGCTCGAAAATAGAGATAATCAGTATTACATTGGCCGAGGGGAAGAATTTGCGGACTGTATCTATGAGGCTGATAATAAGTTCAGAGATGTGACACGGGGATCATCCCAGTAGACTCATTTATCAGTTCCCCGACATTCATATGACGTGATTATACAATCGAAGAGGGTTAAAGCGGGTGGTATTGTGTTCATCCATCAATTATGTTGGAAGAGCGAAAACCCCATCTACTCTAGACTCTAGTCCTCCGCCGCATATTCATATTTGCCTACGTTCTGGGAAAGCTGTTGTTCTCTCGTACGGCACCAACTGCGAAGGTAATTCGGCGCTTGAGTGTCGAGTAATGCTTTCCGCCTTGGTTATAAGAGGTCATATCGGTGATTGACGAGAGTCGGCATGGAGACAATGGGACTTTCACGGGACTTTTATAGCAATAGCTACCATCGTAAATGGTGATGGGCTGCAAGGACTCGTATCTGCTGACATCGAAAATGCGATGCCTTTGAGACCTTGGAGCTGAAGATCATGTTGCTCTGTAAAGGCAAGACCGAAATTGTCATGAAAACCGAAAAAGTTGAGAGTATGAGTGTTGGGCCTGCCAGGACTCGGACTCTGAAGAGATGCACGAGATCCCGAATTACTGTTCGAGAATCGAGATGGCCTGCCGAGCGTTGATGCTAATGGCATCAAACATGCACTTACCGTATTAAGATTAGGAATACGTGGATCCAATATAGACTGCCGTCGGGCAACGTTTACAGCGTTTAAATTCAGATAGTCAGAACATCTTCCTCGGCGCAGCAATGCCACCCTGCTAGGTGCTTGTCTTGTGTGTGCCAATCACCAATGGGCAGTCGTCTGTCAGGCGGGCAGGGTGAAATTACTCTCCAAGCGGAAGAATAAGCAGTTGCACATTGAACTGAAATGCACAATACGCAGGAGGATGCCGGGTGGAGATTGTCATCGAATTCTTCATGATTTAAATCAGTAGACTCTTTGATGCATCTAATTAGTATATTAACGAACTATCGCGATCGGCTCCTCGATCACGGTTCATCTGGATCTGCCTTCCTTGGTGATTATTTTGACAATGTTGGGCAATTAATGTCGCGTCCCGGAACTGCTGTTGTCAGTTGTCAACTTGTCAAAACAGTCCACCCACTGGTCCCGCAGGCCCGTTCCTCCTTTCGCCGAAGAGCCCACAACGCTTAAATAGTGCCAAAAGAGAGAGACCAAGTGGACTACGTTGGTGGGTGGTGGCCTTGACACTTCCCCCTGTGTGGGCCTGCGTCGAGGAGGGACTCCTAGGAGGTGACAATTTTATTCCTGGCCCGGGCTCCCAGTACAAGGGAAAAGACTGGAGGGGGTTTAACAAAAAGAGATGGGGTGTCTGGGTGGACGGGTTGGAGGGGGCTTGAAGATTGTGCAACAACTCTGACAGAGAGACGATCAACATGATAGAGGACGTCTTAAACAAAGCCGAGGCCGTGAAACGAGAGAAATAAGTGCTGTGTGGTCCACGTAGAGAATCGATGACGTACTAAGTAACGTCGGCGATTCTACGAATAGTCCGGCTGGATCTTAATATCTGATGGAGTATCCTTCGTACACGTTACCTTTATTACTGAATAAAAATAATTGTGAAAGGATGGAGCTTCTATTAATTGTTGGTTGATTCGACAGCACTGCTTGTTGTGTTTCCTGCTCCCATCGGGAACGACCGATACACGCTAGCCACTTGAAAAAAAGCAGGCCTTTCAGTTTTCACACTGTTAGTTGTCCTTGTTTCCTTTTCACTCTGTCTTTACCTTTCTTTATACCCATTCGGCTGTATTTCGCGAAAATCATGACATGGGCTCATCAGGGGTAAATTTTTAAAGCCATCTCCTCTAAATTTGCCTTCGACTCGGCAAAACGCATCGACAGCAAGAGCGCAGCACTCGTAGACCAAGTAAGTTGTCGCCAAAGCCATATCAGCAACTCCCATTATCAAGGTCCAAGGCTTTGAGCTAGATCATCTATGAGAATGTCCAATAAGAGAACCAACAACTCGACATGGGCACTCATCGACAAAAGCGATCTTTGCTGAAGGGACATTCAAGAATGTCTGGCGAGGCGAGTACACTGAGGGCGGTCGAGCTGGCCAAGAATGCGTGTCGAAGGAGTTCAAGACAGGTTCTGTCTACGAGGACCATTATTTCAACGAGGAGCTTGCCATAATTAGCCGTGCTCAAAGAGTCATCGACGCCTGGCACATCGCCAACATTATCAACCATCGTATCATTCTGAACACGCCCGAGATATGGGTGTACACCGAGTCTGGACACAAGAGTCTCATAGAACCCATGATCGACAATTATGAAAAGTTCAACAGCAACACGGGCTGGGCCGACATCTCGGGCGGGGCGTGGAGCGACGCGATGCAGGCACTAAGCCATTTTTCATACCACAACTCTGGTGGCCAGTTCCTTTTATGCGATCTCCAGGGTGGAGTCTATCGCGAAGGGTAGTAAGTTGGGCCCCTTCTAGCCCACTCGGGCTTTTCCTTACCGTTCTCTCTATTAACGCGTTTTCTTCGTAGCATCCTTTCAGATCCAGTCATCATGTCGCAACGCCAGGACTGTGGCCCCGCAGACCTGGGTCCTGATGGAATCCGTTCATTCTTTTCTCGCCACCAGTGCAACAGATTCTGCAACTCGGCGTGGAGTCGGCCTCGAATTATTGGCCGCGCAGTGTATCCCATGAGACAAGGAACGAGCATGGCAGCACGATTGCCAACGCGTCAGAGTCGCAATCCCCTGACTCGGCTTGAAGAAGAGTGGTAAAACTCATGGAGAATCCCAGTGCCTAATCGCTCCCGATCGATCATTACCAGGCGCCACGTCTCACCTCTGCCCGTTGACCAGGAAACGTGATCGGTGTAGTCGTTGCTGATTCAATGGTTGCTTTTGACGTGAAGGGCGGATTGACTTGAGCGGCTGTGACGGGTTTGGGGTATGGCACCTACCATCTTCGACCCATAGACTTGCAAGGCGAGTTAGTATAATATGGGGTAGTTTACCTAACAATCCCACGGTGCCTTGACATGACGAAATTTCACACGCCCAGGGAACGACGCTCGACGATAACAAGTGACGGTGGGAGTTGGTTGATCTCATTCTTTCCAATTCGTTGGTCATCTCTTTTATTCAGATGAACTTTTTGTGATATGAGGTTGCAAGCCAGGCTGTAGTTTTGGCTGGTGGATACCGGTTGCTCCTTGAGATCAAAGCAACAGCAAGGCGACCTAAATTACCCGTATTAGGACAATATTCGGCCGGCTTCGCATGAAGAGCCCCCATATTTCCAGGTTGATCTGCTCGTTGTCGTCTCTCTGTTGAAGACGTTCTGACCTATCTCCTCGACTGGGAAATATCCCACTTCATTCTGGTAGTACCTTATCCTAGTGACAGGGCCCTCATGATATTTCCACGCCGATAACGCCCTTGACACCCTCGATGATCTGAGATGTCCGACCCTCAACATTAGAATTGACATCAATACGAAGCCTTATTTCCTGATCCAACGTTCCCCATACTGGTGACTTTTTACCACGGGGACCGACTGGCGCTGGGAAGCCCGTCATCGCCGCGGGATCGAGAGGCCGAAGAACCAGCAAATTTGTACCTACTCGCTCCTCTCCTCTCCCTTCTTCCCCGTCTTCCTCCTCGCTGTATAAGGGAACAAATATGACCCCAATGCCGTAGTCCCTCACAGCCGTCCGGATGGACAGTTTATGCCAAGATTCCAGGTCCGGATGCGTCAGCACCATTAATGCTGGGTTCTCTCGTCGGAATCTTTCCTCATCTGACAGAGTAGGGCCTGCATTATGATCCGCAAAGGGCGAACGGGCCGCGAGGCTAGCAATCATCGGCGGTGTGGAATATACGGTGCTTGCAGACTCACTGCCACCGCTGGAGACACTCGACGACAGCCCCAGATTGGGAGAGAGCGACGTTACCGAGCTTTCAGATCCCCTGCGAATAGTCGAGGTAGACAATCTGCCCCCGAAACCAGAAAACCCTTCGGTGGCAGGCCTAGATTCTTCAGGAAATAGAAGTCCCGTTCGCATTAGCTTCGAGAGCCACATGCGCTGGTAACGGGCCTCGTTTGGACCAGATACAGGAGCCCCGGTGTGCGTACTCAACACTTCTCCACCCTCACCCGTTTCCGAAGCCGTCACTCCATTGGCTGCGGTGGCGGGGATTGGGGTTACAAGGGCCACTCTCGAACTGCTCACACTAGCGGCTTTGGCTGAGGAGTCATGCACGCTGTCGCCTTGGTAAAGGGGGCAGCGCAGGGCACTGGCTACAGACCGAGCGATTTGCACCTTTCCTACTACCGCGGTGGGACCCATGATAAGGATGATGTACTTGGATGGCTTTCGTGGGAGGTCCGGCCACTTAGGCCTATCGGGAAGACGGTGAAGCAAAACCTGAGGGGTCGGCGGCCGTGGTGGAATCGGAAAGTCTGACATCTTACTTGGGTTCTAGATGAGGAATGAGATAAAGAGGGCTAGATTATATCGAGTGTTCGAGGGTGTGGTACATGAAAACGTGCTTGGTTGTCTCCTCAATGTCATCTTAGTTACTCGTCCATGCCATGGGCTCATCATGTACGCCAGATGCGGGGGTGTTTGGCGAATTGACCCATACAATATTGTATGAAGATCAGTAGCCAATCAATAATGGACTCCTTCGCCGTGATCTTACGAAGTAGTTTCTGTGTTCCGTTGTCCCGTATCTTGACCCCGCCGTCATCTGACATCTCCCATCATACCGTCAATAATAAGGAACGAGGCAAGGCATTTTTACACAATGGCAGGCAACGATGTCATCTCTCCTGATCCAGAGGCTCGTTCCAGGCAAGATCAATCAATAGGACTTGATAATTCTTCCAAAGATCTCAGTATCCCTATCGGCCGAGCTCCTCAGCCATTCGCAAGATTTCCTGCCTTCGACGCCAGGGGAGCCCTACCCTCGTGCTTGCCACCAATCTTAAGGCCTTGGGAACCCCAATAAGATTTACATCAGACCCTCAGCTACCCACGGCAGGCCGCAGTTACAGCATTCTGGAAGCCATGGCGGTAGCTGTGGCTATGCCGGAGCAAACCTTGCCCACGGATCTGCCGAGGAGGGGGAACAAGGACTCTCCCCCAGATCTTGAATGCGTGTCAGCCTCCGTTTCAGGGCATTCCAATCCATCTCTTGAGGCTCTCCTTGAGGCCGAGAAGCGCATATGGACGTCTGGAGAGGCTCACTCGCTTCTGAGTATTGGGTGCGGGGAGCGCACTTGGAAGCCAGGTGCCAACTGGGTCAGGTCTCCGTCGTCAAGAAAACCGGCTGCAGACTCAAGAATACTAGCCCAACGATCTGACCAGCTCAACGTCTAGTCCCACGCCAGGGAACTGAGCAAGAACAGCGGCAGACAAAGTCCACTCACGAGTCTTCCCGGCCCGCGGTGCCCTTTTCAAGTGTACTTCGTGTCCTTGTATATCTCGGTGGAGATATATTTCGGCGCTCCGAGCCCCAGATCCGGGTAGCTGATGTCCAAAGCATGGACTAAACGTCTATATAAGATGACCGACAAGGTGAAGCTAGATCCCGAGATTGACGCTCTTGCTGCGACTCAGTCTGAAGGGGCACTATCAAGGGAGCTTGCTTTGACATTAGGTATTGGATTATTAGTCTTTGGAATGCTTGGTGCTGGTTTAGCTGGGAGACGGTCTTGGTAATATTGTCTCGGTCAGATTGCTTGATTTGTAACGCAACGGTTGTTAATGACCTATTTCATGTTATTCATCCGATTCTACGCTCTTTACTTAGAAAGGTGAGCTAGCTACGGTAGATGCAGTCGGCCTAGGTATACCTGGGAGGCTCGTAATTCAGCTATAAGGACTAGAGAGTCCCAAGGTGACAACTCTCACCGCGTAAAGGGTTGCCCTGACCTTTCAATGCTACGTCGACATCGGGCGCTGGCACACAATCAGAAATGGACCCTTGGTATTGCTTTGTCTGCAAAATCTGCGGGCTTCAGTATTTAGGCTAGATGATATCCAACGATAGGTTGCTAATTTAGGCACGCGAATAGCCGTTAAGATCAAGTCCCGACGCCCAATTTAGTAAATGTGGGGAATCCAGATTGCCAAGATGGAAAAGCCCTGATGGAGATATGGAAATATTCTAATAGGTTTGGGTAGTAATTTCCGGTTCCATTGAAAAGACAAGGCACGGTGAGGGGGGGACGGGGAGAAACAGGGTAACCGACATACGCCCGCATCTACTTTACTAGGGGAACGTCCAGCGCCTCGGATGTGAAAAAGCTCTCCGCATCATCTCGTGGAAGTAAGTTCAGTAGTAGTTCCACACTAGGTTGGTATTTCTTGAGCAACAAACGCGTACAATGGGCCTACTAAAAACCCTGTTCCTTCTCGGCTTGATGCCGGCCTGGGCGCTGGCCAGCGCACTGGAGCGGCGACAATCCACCGTTATCAACGTTAACCTGGAGCAAAAGTTTCAAACTATGGACGGCTTTGGCGCTTCGGAAGCATTCCAACGCGCCGTGACAATGCAAAAGTTACCCGAGACTGAGCAACGGAAGTTCCTTGACTTGATGTTCAGTATGGAGAAGGGCGCGGGACTGAGCATTCTTCGCAATGGCATTGGGTCATCTCCGGATATGAGCGACGACCATATGGTATCAATACAGCCCAAAAATCCTGGCGGGCCCAGCGCAGAGCCACAGTACGTGTGGGACAGTTCAGATAACGGACAGTTATGGGTTTCGCGGGAGGCCGTCCACAGCTACGGTCTTAGGACCATCTACGCCAATGCTTGGAGTGCTCCGGGCTATATGAAAACGAACGGAAACGATGCCAACGGTGGAAGCCTCTGTGGTGTTTCGGGGGCGACCTGCGCTAGTGGAGATTGGAAGCAGGCATATGCAGACTACCTGGTGCAGTATATCAACTACTACATGTCCGAGAACATCACTATAACACATGTGGGATTCCTAAACGAACCCGACTTGACGTATGACATCCTCTCCTCGATCTGCCCCGTCAATTTCTTCTGATACGATCATCACTCACCACATTATATGAACAGAACATCTTATGCGTCGATGCGGTCGTCAGGGGCGCAAGCGGCTGACTTTATCCGTGTGCTTCGGCCGACTCTAGACAGCAATAACCTCACGCACGTTCAGATTAACTGCTGCGATACGATGGGATACTCAGTCATGAACAGTTTCTTAGGCCAGATGAGAGGCGTCGAATCCATGATGGGAGTTGTGACGGGCCACAGCTACACCTCGTCCCCCACCTCACCGCTATCGACGCAGTTGAAGACATGGCAGACGGAGGCGGGAGACAACGAGGGCGCCTGGACATCGGCATGGTCTCAGGGGGGCGGCCCTGGTGAGGGCATGACGTGGGCCAACAATATCCATACGGCGATCACGAGTGGGAACGTTTCCGCCTACTTGTATTGGATCGGCGCTCAGGACCGACCGAGCATGACCAACAGCAAGCTTATCCGCGTTGTCAACCGCGCGGTCGATCCATCCAAGAGACTCTGGGCAATGGCCAACTGGAGCCGCTTCGTACGGCCTGGCGCCGTCCGTGTTGGTGCCACGGGCAGCGGTGTCCGAACCTCGGCCTTTATCAACGTTGATGGCGCCATAGCCGTCCAGGTTATCAACGGCGGCAACGAGCAGTCTGTATCTATCAAGATATCGGGCAGTGGCAATTATTCAGCCTCCTCCAACGCGACTGCTTGGGTCACAGACAACACAAGGGATTTAGATCAAATCACGGCCAGCGTCGGCACGGATGGCACCATCTCTGGAAGCGTGCCTGCTCGGAGCATGGTGACATTTGTACTGCTCCCTGCTCCAGAGGAGCCCACAGTTTGATCGGATCGGGGAGAAATAGGATACTTCCGTGGGTTGGAGTTGAAATGGGGGGCCGTCAACTCTAGCTCTCATTTAACACGGCGTGGAGATCATTTAGCGGAGAGACTCCCTGCTAAAAAGAATGTTTGGTAGACTGAGATAGATTGAACCTTTTGAATCTCGGAAAGACGTGTTCTCAGTCTCTGATATTGGGATTTTGTTCGAAGTGGCCAAAAAATCTCCGTAGATTTCTATCCGTGGAAAAAAGGACCCTGTGGTATCGCCCTAATCTAATGCGTTCTCAGTCTCTGGGTTTGATATTGAGCCCCGCGCTCATCCCGACTTTCAATGAAGAAGTGTGACTCTTGCTGAAATCAGAAAGACTACCAAGAGTGTGAGACCGGACTTGTTAGTCGGGTCGAAAAATCTGACCGAATGTCCGTCGACGCAATCAAAGCCATAATACCATCAGCAAGGGACCCTTTCCCCTCTGGCGAGACCGCAGTGACATTTGGGCGCTCGAGGATTCATTTGCCTTAGTATTCCACATTTGGTTCGCTATCAATGACCCGCTCAACATGAGTATCACTAGGCGACTGAGATGACATAGGTTCTCAGAAGCGCGTCTCGGTGGGGTTTTCAAGTCTTTGATGTTGGGTAGGCTAGGGTGCTCTGATGGCGTTGGATATATCCGGATTCCAGTCTAGAACTTGAGCTGATTCGTTTCCAGCCCGGAATTCCGTAACCATCCGTTCTGACAACAGCCGACGCTACGATAACATCCCGGCCACCTCTCCTGCGGAATCGCCATCATTAGGGCTTCAGTGTAACGCTGTCAGTCTTGGGCATTGCTGTGTCGTATACGTGTAGCTTCCACTCAGATACACTCTATTTCCCTCAAGGATAACGCCGTCCATTCAATCCCGCAACCGAACTTCTCTACATCTCTATACTACTACTTCACCGGTATAGTTTCTATCTCTCCGGATACATGTATACCAGGCTAAACCAAAGCGAGGATAAGTAGAACCCTTAATCCAGACATCAAGACTTCAATTGTAAGTATACTTTCCTTGAGAGTGATATTTCAGCTACTTGTTTTCCTCTAAAAATGAAAAAAAAAAAAAAAAAAAAATGAAAAAAAAAAAAAAAAAATCTCTAAGATTCAGTGTCTATAACTCTCCTATAGCTAGCGTGAACCAGAACCTTCCAGATACACTAATCTGTTAGGATGATAGCCAGACAAAGAGCTTCGCATCCCCGAGGTGACTGAAAAAAGGCGAAGAAAAAGAAAGGATCCATATAACATAAGAATAAAGAAAGTGGAATTTGTCCTAGCTACTTGCCTCCTGACTCACTCCGTGCCAGGTCAATTGTCAGACGTGCCTATGCCAAGAGACAATCCACGAGTATGGGATGATTTTAAACATCAAGTTCCGTAAATAGTACAAGAGCCGGTTCTTGGGAATATACAAAGCCGCTATGTTCCGAGTGCGTTGTTGAAGCCTCTCGATAACCGGGCGAAGTTTCTTCTCGTGGTTGGCAAGGGCTTGGAAGAGATCTTTGGAAGACATGAGCTCCTTACCCAAGATCTCAGCAGATACGAGGGCCATCCCGGCTCCTTGGGCTGACATGAGCGTCAGGCAGTGAGCTGCGTCGCCCAGCAGAAGAACTCTTCCTTTGGACCATTCCTTCAAATTGACCATGGTGAGGCTGTCCATGATTAGCGGGGAGTCAGTTTCTTCCGCAAGGTCAACAATGTCTATGATTTGTTTCGCGGCTCTGGCAGTGGTTCCTCGGAGGGTCTCGAATCTTCGCTGTCGGTTAGTGAGCGTTATGTCGCTGTCGTCCCGCCATAGATGGAGAGCTGAAAGGCGATTGTCCCGCAAGGAATGGAGAATATCAAAACGACCCGGGCTGTTGAAAGAAACGCAATCATCTTCGGGTTTTTCTCTCTGTTCAACGTCGTATACGGCGTAAAAGTAGCCAGTATTTTCCATGCAATCTTCGTCTTTCCAGAACTGACTGCGAACTGAGGATCGGATTCCATCAGCGCCAATCAAGAGATCTACTTCGATCGTTTGGCCGCTTCTGAGCGTTGCGCGGATTTTATCGGCAGCTTCGACGGCATGCTCCAGAGTCTCATCATATCGGATGGTGGCGGTCTCGGGCAATATGCCGGCGAGTGCACGGGCGAGATCGCCGCGACACAAGGCGTAGTTGTTTAATCCTCTATTCAGATCGTCGTACGCGACGCGCAGCAATTTTCGTCCTTGGTTATCCCGGATAAGGTTGTGGCCGAGCTTGTAAGATATCTCCTCGACCTGGGCCTCAATATCCATCTCCCTAATAGTTCCGATGCACGAACCGCTAAGACCGACCAGGTAGCCACCATCTCGAATACCCGGGGCCTTTTCAACGAGAATCGAGGTCCATCCCGCCTTGTCTAACCACCAAGCTGCAGAGAGACCCGCAATTCCAGCGCCGACAATCAGGGCCGTAGGCTTCGACGCCATGGGAGGGGTTTGGGGTTAAAACAGGGATAATTGATTTGAAGTCAGGAGTGAGGGTTCCTCCAAGGTGAAAGGGACAGAAAAAAAAATTGAAAAATGATAAGGAGAATATAGAGAGTCGGGCTGAAGGGACCAACGTATCTTCTTATACATCTGCGAGAATGTTTCTGCAAGGGAATTTTGTACTCTCCCGTATTCCCTGTACTTTAGCGACGTTTGATAGGGGGCTGTCTGAATGGGCTGTGCCCTCCTGGAAGTTGTGACAGTTTTTTATCACTGGGCAGGCCTATGTTTCTGTCCGTTGCTGCAATTGGTTCCTGTAGATGGAAGATGGAATGTGAACTGGAATGTGAAGCACAGGAACTGGAATGGGAATGCTGGGAGTACCAGCAAAGAGTGGTTCTTGGCAGAACCTCAGGCAGCAGTATCTCGATGCATTAATCCTTACCCCTTGCCGATGGGGGCGTCACCTATGCAGGTCAGGGTCCAAGTGATGAGCAGAGAGCCTTACAATAACTTTCGGCAACCGACATTTAGTTTCGAGGAACATCCTCCTTGCTGAATTCGAGGCAGGGAGCGACATAAAGCCCCCGGTGTCTGGGATATGTCATGATCGGTCTTGCACCAATCATCGCCTGGACAAGGAGCGCCAATACTACTGCATTGAGGGAGCAGGTCATCCGTTGATTGGCCTCTCTATGCACTATGATGGGGACGATCATGTCTTCTTCAGGGAGCAAACAAATAGTAGTTCCAACAAATACTACTCTGTCCTCCCAATCACGAATCCGTGTATCCGTGTAGCCCATGTTCCTCTCTCCAGTCTCTCCAGCCATATTTGGCTTTAAATTTCCCGGAACCAGTTGCAGAGGGAAGCAGGAACTACGCGGGAAAGTTCAGGTACTTGGTCCGCCCCTCTTTATATGCTCATATTCTATCTGAGCGAGGTGAGATCCCGATTCCTCGAATAGCGGGACACTCGCTCGACGATGGCGCGCGATCGACATTGGTCCCTTTCCAAGTACTTGCATAAATCGTTCGAGGTCTCTTAGTTCTTTCGCTGTATTCTGTGACCTAGGATCACCTAACCTCGAAGGTTCAGATTTTGTTTCCGTCTCACTGCGCGCCCAAAGCATCCGGCTATGGTAGACGAGTCAACCGAACTGACGACATTCGAGACTACTTCGATTTGTGCTTGGCCACCGTAAGCCTGTAGCATGCCGAAGTCTTCTCAAGGACCAATTTGGCGCCACTCAATGTTCTATATCTCAAACCATGTTGTCAAGAAAGAGAAGTTTGTCATGGCCTTGCCGAGATGGTAAACTCTGGCTTCGGTGCTATTGGTCATTGGGGCTCGAGTTTGTTAGTAGTAAGTGTCTCCATGGCAAAATTTCTCTGTCAGCGCGGTCGAGTCGGCTCACGTTAAGATGGTATCGTCCTGGAAGAACGGTGAGTGAGGGACAGCCCAAATATCAGGCATTTATTCTATTATAAACCGGGACCTCGCTGGAATATTACCTAACAGAGGCTGACTTTGGGACCAGAGACGGCCCCATTAGTAACCCTGAAATCGGTAATAGAGACTTATGGCTTAGGAATTCACTTAGGAGAAGTATACGACGGAGCAATTAATATCACATGAAAGGAAGAGGTAATATAGTAGAGCAAAGTCGTAGTCTTTATTACCGGTGGCGAATAGAGAAAATCGGCCAAGGCCACAGACCACAAGAAGTGCTGGCGAATCCGACGAGTCCCCCGACCCTCTCTGCCTTTGGCCGCCCGCCCAAACAACGAAAGGACTTAGACACTCCAACACTCGGTCTTGAACGAGGCAGCCCTGTTACGCCAGTCAGGAACTAGGGCCTTCTTAGTGTCGACGCTGAAGAATGGTCCCTTATTGCCACTGCAGTCCGTGGTCTCGAAGAGCTGGATCTTGCACCTGGTAGTAGGGTTCGTCTGGGAATTGTACGCGTAGTATTCGATGGAGTTGGCCTTGTAGCGGTGCTCCGAGGGAATGGCGTGGCACAGGCTACCCGAGCCGCCGGGACCACCTTTGGTATAGTAACTGCCCGAGAGATCGGTGTTCGTATACAAGTAGACACGCCAAGCGGAGGCGGCGGGGGCGAGGGCGAAGGCCGCGGCGACGACAGTAGTGAGCTTCATGGCGAGAGTTTCTGATGGTCTTAAATTCTCAAAATTTAGTTAGCCCAGTGATCTTAGACACTCATTTTTTCTAGACGTGGCCCTACCTGGGCTTGATTTAAGCTATGGTTTGTTTCTGCTGCTGTTTGGCTTGTTGACTATATGATTCCATCGGAGAAAGCTGGCGGCTTCAGAGCCTCTTATATGTCCCTTTGCCCCAACCATATCTCATCATGTCAATATCTTATCTTCACGTCAATCAAGGTAGCATCACCACAACAATTCTATTACTACGCTCGGCGCAGGTTATTTCTTCGTTGCTCCGACGGTGTCGTAATCTGAGAAGCTGATTCCATCTGTCTGAAGCCATTGAAATAACCGACCTAGGACACGTGTCCCTTCACACGACCCGGTAGAGCGAGAGAGAAAGTAATCTCAACGAGGCTAGTTGATTTTTGGAGACCGAGGGGGATGTCGTTGTTCATGGAGGTGTGCATTGCAGATGTTTCGATGCGACGGGACCTTCCGTTCTCTCGCCAGCAAGAACCCTCAGCGTTATGATTGATTGACGGGAACGCGAATTAGTGCCGCTAAATGTTGACAGCGATTGGTCAATCTGACGAAGCCAACATGCCATTAGAAGTGCGTTCCGAAGGTCTCGCGGATTGCCACCAACCCCAGACAGTAAGCCCCCTCTCCTGGTTGTGCCGTGCCCGAGCTCCCTGCCAAAAGTGCCGTGGCCGATGGACCTGACAGGTAGTATCGAGTGGGTTGGGGACATCTGGGGTAAATGAAAACTCAATTGATCACAGATTTTACCAACCAAAAGGGGCCTCCTGAGTGATTTCACGTGGACTTTTTTCCGGTTTCTATCGCGGCATCACCGGGGACGGACCACTGATGCATTACATTACCCAACCACGCTTAGTATCGTCGTTTCTATCCTTGGCTCTTCGCCCTTGCCCTTGCCCCGGAAGGATAAGGATCACGGTACCTAAGAGCTGTTTGACGTCCGTGATTCTCAACAATGACTATCCGAACGAAACTCGTGGTAATCGCAGTAAGACTGGCGTCACAAACAGTCGGACAGAATCTCGTCGCCGAGCAGCTTGAAGTCGCGGCCATCGGTCTAACTATCACTACGTTCAATATGTTACCCGGCACAGCTGTATTCCTCCATGGTTCAAATCGATCGCTCGTATCAGTACCGTTTCCGGCAGCATATCAGGATCTAGAAAGAAGTCAAGCTGTATATATAACTTTGTGTAATTTCCTGCAAGCTTACTTACACCTACATAACTTCTAAGCCTGTGACTTTGAGATTTGTAGAACAGCGGACTGGGCGCAACACGAAAATCAACCACGGAAGAAGGCATTCTACCTTTCCACGCGCCCTCTTCGCACGAAAACAGTCTAAGAAATCCCCCGGGACCATATCTCCACCATCTTAGACCATATGGGCCTCGTTTCGCACGCCGATCTTTGCGACCACGAGCCACAGGAGTAACTGCGCACCAAACAAACCAAGGACTACGGGTTGAAGAACTTCAACCCCCCGAAACTGGGCAAGCGCGCCGACAGCGAAAGGGAAACTATGGCCTATGAGAACCGGCTTGTGAGTAATAGTTTAGGTCATCAGTCACGTACATGCTTGATCCCGAGACGGCAAAAGCGGTGCCAAAACCAACGGATACAATGTGTTTTTCCGGTGGTAGTAGCTTCGTCATCATTCTGATACCCTGATTCATTCTATGAGTACCTGAAATTGGCTGAGATTTTCTGCATCCAGAGATGGAACTTACCGATGGCATGATCATACCGATAAAGAAGCCCACCAAGGCTGCCATGACAGCACTGACGACAAACTCTTTGCTGAGCCAGAAGGCCAACTCTAGGCTAATTGCAATTACGAGGTAGGTCGCAACCATTATCTTTTCACCGAGGTAACTGGTGACCCACCCCAAGGCGAACCGACTGGCAGTAATACCTATCCAAAAGCCCGACGCCACGAGGGAGGAGGCGGACGTACTGCCGTTGCGGGCGTTCATCATGAAAGTAAAGAGCCAACCGCCAATGGTGACTTCCGAGCCGACGTAGAGAAGCATGAAGGCCGATAGAAGCAATGTTATCTATTATATTAGATGTCAAAGACGGATCACTCGCCTCCGGACTACATCGTAGGAACGCACCTTATCTTTCAGAACGGCCAGTGTGAAACCGTAAGCTCGGCTCGACCGAGAAACATTATTCCCCATTCCGGCATCGTCCCAGAAAGCGGAAGTGGTGAAAACAACGGCACAAGCAGCTAGGCCGGTCTGAATAGTGGTCAGTAGGTTAGAAGGCGAAGGTTTACCAATTCAAGCGCGCTCTTTACCATGAGATCTTATAAAATATTAGTACGACCATGCACGTCTCTGGTACAGTATGGAAACAGGATGGACTCACAGTAGTACTTCCACCAATCTAGACCTCTTGACACAAAGGCCGAGACCTGATGAAACAAGAAGGAGTTAATAACGAAAACGAGACCAACTTGATGTCGAATCACTCACGACAAGTGGAGCGATAGTGGCCCCAGCTCCCCAGCAACCGTGCAGGAATGCTAACACCGTACCACCATTTACCAGCCCTCCAACCCAGCTGTTCCAGCTACCGTTCATCAGCCCACTGCCATAACCAGTGAGCACCAGCAACGGTACCACAATCCCAAACGGCGGATGGAGGGACATCCCTATGTACGAGACCGTGTATGAAATAGTAGCAAGCGCTGCCACTCCTCGGCGGCCATACATCTCATGGAGCCTGTTGGAAGTAAACGCAGCGACGATACATCCGAGCATGGGCCCAAGAAATATAAGCGACACGACAGAGTAGGGAAGGGAATAATAGGATTCTAGGTGAGGAACCATAGCTCCCGGGGTACCGTCATTCATCCCATACACGACAAAGGCAAAGAAACAGGAGATGGTCCTCCCGAGATTGCGCTTCGTTTCGTTCCAGCGCTGGGCGACAGAGAAGGCGGAGGGGGGCGGGATAGCAGAAGCAACATCTCGGACTCTTCCGGGCTCAGGCTCAGGCACATCCCAGTTATTGTGGAGTGAAGCCGAACGTACTGGATCGAGGGGGGCAAGGGGCACTGGCGCAGCGGTCATGTTCTCCGGAATTTGGTTAGATATGAGCAAGAATGGTGGATGTTGGACGATTCTTGGAGATATTTTCTTTGTATTTCCTGGGGCGGGGTAGAACAGATTCCATTTGAAGTGGTCGAAATTCTACTGTGAGGGTCTGACGCCGTCTTCGGGCTTGGGAGCCGGGGGGCTTGGTCAGATGTTTAATTTCCCCTGTGGTCGCTCCCTGTTGGACATTCGAGGTTGCCTATCTCTTTGTCTCTTGGTGGTGGTGCGCGGCGCTCCGGCCCGCATCGCCGATCTCGACTTCTGGAACACATTGCTTAGTCAGTCAGTCGCACAGTATCTCAAGTCGATTTGGTCAGCTGACCAGAATTTCCGTCCGAAGTACCTCGGTATGTGACATTAATCAAATGAACGGGGACGATCCGGGAGGCGTGGCATGTTTATTCCTTCCAACAAGGAGAACATATTGTCATTTCACAACTGGATTCCAAATTCGAGAAAACTTTACATCTCTAAATGAATCGATACTTTTCTTCCCAGGGATCGAAGTCGTACCACCGTTTCGTCCCGGGGCAGGTTAGGAGTCGCGTCAAACAGTGCTCTACAGTTAATGTCCAGTCAATCTCGATCTTCAACTCCTTCGCCATCATGTCGCATCGCACAAGAAGCAACCAGCAGTACGTCAGATACTTGGCCAACTCTTCCCGATTTTCCCAGCACAGGGGGTCATTTGCCACGCAAAGCCCTCTCTGCGGCGTGTATTCGGCGTAATTCATGATTTCCAGAACGACCTCCATGGGCAATCCTAACCCGAACAGAATCCGACGGACAGTCTCAACATCGGGAGAGTGCGGCCTATATCGTCGCCCTTCGAGGCTGAACAGCACGTCGAGCCCCGACGGGGAACGTCGACTTGCCGCCACTGTGCATCCGCTTATGCACCTGCGAATGTTGTTCAGTTGAAAACACTGGTCCTTGCTCATACCAAAGAATTGTTGATGCGGATAGCTGGCAACGTCTGCGAGGCTACCTGGTTCCATGGCATTACGAAGAATGAGCTGATAGAACCCCGAGTAGACGTACTCCCTCTGCTCTACACCCCGGGAAGCCGGATCCCAGAGTTCCGGGAAAGAGTAGAGGAGATTGAGGCCGATATAGGACAGCAAAGCCTTCTCGTATATTTGGTTCCAACCAATATCGGCATCCTAAGACGAGGGGTAAGTAATCGCGGTAATCGTGATGACACGGAATTGTAAACGGGCATAACTGGTTGCTATCCGGGCTCTTCTTACCATATCATAGCATTGGCTGGCTTCACGCCATTTTGAGAGCCCAATGTCAGGGTGTGAGGTGACACGGAAAACTGCATCCATTTCGCCATATAAGATTAGAGTTTCAACAATAGTGAGGTTGAAGTAGGCATCTTCATTGTAAGTTAAGAATTGATAACAAGGATTTTGGCGATTCTGGCGCAGAAACGCTGATGCCAGTCGGTCTTTCCGAGGAATGAGGTCATTATCGCTGGTAGAATCCTGTTCCCATGCTGTTTTGTGGAATTGCGAGCGCCTGCATATGTCGGACCGTATTCGACGGATTGTCGGCGCGATTTTCCTCACCGTCTCGTCATCGAGGATCAGATCATCCTCCAAAGGCACTTTGTAGCTCGGGGGATATTTGAGTCGGGTCGTGCGCGAGTGTTCGAGCAGATTCTGGACGAAGGATTCCACGAAATGATGGATGACTTTCCCTTGGTTGGGCTTGTCTCGGAAATGCAAGTCGCCGGACCCTGGGTGATATTTCGACGACCATTTGAGCTGGGCCGCTAAGGAGCTCCAGGGAATGTTGTGGACTTGGTGGGCCATTTTTGGCAGTTTCCTAAGTTCAGTTACTTTCACAGATGCGTTCAAAAAGCGAGGAACACAATGGCGGGGTAACAGACGAGAGACTTTGTTTTGGAACAAAGAAAAAAAAAGAAGAAGAAGAAAAAAAAAGAACAAAGAAGGGAGACGTTCATCTTGTAAGTGTGCTGCGCCTCCTCGCTAACGGAGCATCCCGAATGACACATTTCCCGTCCCCGCATACGTATTAGCTGCTGCCAGGCCCGCGCGGACGATTGCCAATTTTAGAAGGTGCTGGTGGCAGCTCACGTCCCCCGAGGTTTCTCGCGTTACGGACGCCCTCTTTTATTGGCGTACCTATAATTGGGGAAATGCTGAAGGTTGATGTACGACTAGATTTACACATCCGATAAGTCAGTGGGCAATAGAGCAATGTGCACCACCTTGAAACGGATTCTGTTGAAAAAGTTGCAGACAAGATGGGTCATTTGGGAGGGGCAACCGTCCGTGGTGGCTCAGAGCACAAATATTTGCCAGGGTTGATCAGTGAAGCATCCCCCAAGTTTGAGTCCGCAGCTCTGTGGTCTCAAGAAGTTGGACGAATGCAAGTTTCTCCTTGGAAAAAGCTTGATCAGATTCTTCAGTCAACGCAAGTTAATGCTCCTAGCTAGCAGAGGAAATGGAGAGAATTTTCAATTATCACTATAACCCGACCCGACCATAATCTGAAATTTGGGGATAGTGGACGAAGTAAACCGTGCCTGATTCGTGAAACGAGTAGCCAACGCCTCGATAACCCACCCAGCAAATCACACAGAGAGAAAAGAAGTAAATACAAGACAAAAGAAACATTGCAATCTCAAAACTCAAACACCTCTTCTTCCACATGAAATATCCCACGTTCTTTACTGACCATGCTCGCCGCCTTGCGTGCAGCATCAACGAGAGGTCTTGGCCCACACAAGTTGACGGCAGCATCCAAGCCGCATCTCCTCCGCCTCACGTCCTTCAACCACGCTTCCACGTCAGGGCGGCCCTGGTGCACGGTGGCGGGACCACAGAAGACGTATCCATCATTAGAGATGAGGGCCTCCTCCAAACTCTCCGTCTTCTTAAGGCCGCTGGCAAAAATGGAAATGCCCAGGCTAACAGGAATGTTTTCTTCTTCGATCCTCTTGGTCATTTCGATCATCTCCTCCTCGAACCATTGCGCATGAGTGATATCTTTGATGGTCCACAAGATGTGAATATGTCTTGTCTCTTCCTCGAGATAGCCAGAGCAGGCCGATTGCGATGCCCAGTGGATGATATGCGATGCAATAGATATAGCGGGCGTGATCCCGATACCTCCAGCAATGAGTACCACAACAGGATATTGCTCCCATTGTAGAGAGGGGTGTCCATAAGGCCCATCTACCCTGATTTTGACAGCATGGGGAGGTATTGTTACGGGGGTTTGGTTATCAAGCTTTTCGCCTTCTGGCGTATAGCCCTCTATCGCAAGGCTCTGGACTTTCTTGGTAAACCCGCCGAGGCCGCGAACAGCAATAGTAGTAATCGGATCACCCGGAGCTGAAGCAATGGTGAATGGATGCCAGTTGAAAAAGGAGATAGAAGGAAGCTGGATCCAGGCCATCTGGTTCGGTCGAGTGACCTTCAGCCCCTCCAGCTTGAACTTGGTGACGCCGCCAGGGTAGTGGACTACACTCTTGGGAGTGATTCGGCGGAAGTTGTAGTAGAAGCGCCATGCCCTGTCGACCAGCCAAAGGCCGAACCCGGGAAGCAAGAACTCGGGGCTGTGTTTGGCGTGGACGCAAGCCCCAATGACGTAAACAATGAAGAAGAAGTGAGCATAGTAGAAGACTTCGAATGCATTCCTGCGCACGACTCTAAGAATAGCAGTCAACGCGATAATCATCAAGGCAGCCCATGCCACAAGGCCCGCCTGCGTAAACCCGCTGGCCAAAACCGTGGCGAGTTGCTTTGTGCGGACGTAGTGAGCGGCAGTGGTGGCCCAATGGAAAGTGCCGTGGAAGATAGTGGCGAAGCCCACGAGGCGGTGATAGTACAGCAAGACGGGAGGGGGGATACGAAGGATTGTGCTGAAGAGGTTTGTGCGAGAGGCCAAGAGAAGGGAGACTCCACCATTGGCGATGCAGAGCCAGCCATATAGCTTATAATCCGTGGTGTACTTGAGGCGATTCCAGCCGAAGAGCATATTCAAGCCTACGAAGGCGAGGAAGCGGAGGGCATCGGGGATGCGATGGTACGTGAGGAAGGGAATTGGGGAGGGGAGAGTCGCAAGCCGGTGTAGGAAGACGTAGAGGGTGCTGTGTTTGTGGGACCGCCTGACAAAGGGGCCTGCCATTATTCAGTGTTAATAGTTGAAAGCAAAAGAGAAAAGATTCTACACGAACTTACCACTCTTGAAAAGTTTCAACAGGTATGCGGGGAGAACGGGGATTGCCTCGAGGCAAATTAGACCCACGACGCAGGCAAAATAGACTTGTCCCGCTAGGTACTGGTCTTTGATAATGGGTTTAAAGTCTTCGTTTGCCATGGTGAAAACTAGACCCCAAATGGGGGTAAAGAAGTGAAAGACGGAAGTAAAGAATGGTACAAGGCGATGGGTGTAAAAGAATGTCAATGAATCAAAGTCAGGTATGCCTCAGTGAAGTAGGTGAGAAGTTGCGAGAGGAGTTGGGACATTGGCATCACCTTTCGAAGGTGTCGGTTTCTTATATATCAAGTGGAATTGAATCACCTCGTTTCTTTACATTTCAAATCCCGTATCCATGATTCCGCATCAGAAGCAAGATGTTTTCGAAGAGATAAAGCCTTAGTCGTACGGAACCATTTACAGCCACGCGACGATGCGACCAAGTGGCACTAAGACCGAATTAATCGATTCTTTCTGCCATGGCGTCCTCCCCTCGTGTTCTCCCTGCCTACCTACAGGGGTGAGATCTTATGCCCAACGCACCTTAAAAGGAGCTGAAAAACGCTTATCAGCTCGAAGGTTACATCACTGGAGCATCATTGGCTGTCGAGGAAGCTCCTTTGTGAACTTGAGGGGGCGTTGATAAACAAACAAGATCGAAGTGGACCTCGGGATTAAAATTAGACTTCAACCACGAAGGACTTACTAGTAAAACCGTTTGGAGCATGGAATCACGTTTCCCAGAATGGAATCATTCTCAGGGGAAGCAAGCCACCAAATGAACTAAAATAAGCGGTAGGGCTACAGTGGGTCTGTAGGTTCGAAACATCCTTGCTGCCAGGGGTTTCTGCATGCCAAGACTGGAGATGTGAAATCAAATTGTCCCGATTAGGAAATGGGAATGACCCAGCTGTCGGTGTCGGAGTTCCGTCGTCGCGGGGGCTGAGTGGGTGGCCCGTGTCTAAGCCTCCATTCTACCCTTGATTCGAATCTGGCGGCAAGCTGTTGGTCAACATAGCCGTACTATCGCCGTAAAATTAGTTCTTTGGAATCAACATCACCCAAAAATGCTTCCTCAGTGTGTGTCATCCTGCAAGGAATGGTTTGTTCGTTTAACATAAAGGCTTTGATCCACCTGGCTGGCGAATCGACGCCTTCTATTTTTTTCAGGCAATACCAAATTTACCAAATTGGCGAACTGTAGTAGTCAGGGGATGATGACGAAATTGACAAATAACGCGGCTACGTGGGGCGAAGGGGGTAAGCGACCAAGCCGCATCATACCCACGATCGCGAGTTATTCTTGCGGTCAAGTATGAGCAAGAAAAGAATATATATAGAGCATGACGATTCGCCCATGGTCTGATCTTAATAGCCATCTTCCACATCAATCAAACAAGTTTTCTCTTCTACCCTCAATCCTATCCTCACACAACTTGGTACGCCAAACTACCAACAAATCTCCCTCTCAAACCATATCCCAACCCACAGAAACAAACAACTACCAACACCGCCAAAATGATCGCCAAGACCCTTCTCACTCTCACTTTCTTCATCCTCACCGCTCTCGTCTCCGCCCAAGACAAGGTGGGCTGGACCGGCACTATCAACGGCAAGGACGGTGGTCTCGCCGGTACCTTTGAAGTAGTCGACGACAAGACCCTCAAGCTCAAGGGCTTCACCCTCAAGGACGGTTCCGCCCCTGCCCTCTACTGGTGGGGCTCCGAGACCGAAGACCTCAGCTCCGGCTTCCGCATCTCAGAGACGCAGGTCAAGGGCGAGCATGACAACGAGGACCTCACCATCGCGCTCGACTCGGGCAAGACGGCCAATGATTTTCTCTACGCCGGGCTTTGGTGCGAGCAGTTCAAGGCCAACTTCGGCACGGCTAAGCTCGCACAAGGCGGAGCATCCGGCAATGCCTCTCCCACCTCGGGTGACTCTGGCACCAAGACCGGGTCTAACTCTGGCTCGGGAAGCAGTGGTTCGAGCGGTGCGGCCAGGACTGGCTTTGCCCCTCTCGTCGTCATCGGTGCTGCTCTTGCCGTTGCTTTCCTCATGGGTTAGCTTACCTACGATGCGGAGATTCCAATACCAATCGAATAATTTCTTCAAGGATGAGTCGCTAGGAGGAGGGTGCGGGATCGATGGGAGTTCGAAAGGTTGGATTGTTAGAGATGACGTCGACTTCATGTACAATAGCTAGGCGAGTTCGAGTTCTGAAAACTTAGCCAGCCTCTTTCTCCTTATCTTAATTATCTTCCCGAATTAGCAAAATAATTCTAGATCAATTCAACTGTCACTCCAGCCTAACTTCGTTTTCTGATGTCGTCAGCGACGTGAAATATCAGCAAACTAAGAATGCGAGCCAGGAAGCTGTGTTATCTCTGATAAAAAGGTCACGATTTGTCCTAATATTCCCTTGCCCCTGTCCTACCCGTTTGAGCAAACCAGCCCCCGCCGCTGCAAAAAGGCCTCAGGCCAAGGCCTGGAAAAGTTTTGGCCGACTCTATGGTCAGCTTTACCTTTTAACGGGCTCGAGGTAGGTGTTCAAGAGTGTCGAGCCATATCTAACCCCGAAGTTCATTGATGTCCCTCTACTACCGCCTCCCTATCCTATCCACCCAACCTGGGAAACTTGTATATTTCCCATCAACACTTAAGTAGGACGCCACATGTTCTTGAAAGCAAGATTGTGCCTGGAACATTATTGGTCGAGCATCACTGCCACGCTCTCCCATTTCATCAGTGGTAATTTAACAGGGCCGGCAAAAATCTGGTTCGGAGCCCATGCGATGTCCGCTTCCGGCTGAAACGGCATCATAGATATTGCCAATCAAGTGAAATTAACTCCACTGGCTTCCGAACGGCCACCATTCGATGTGGGGTATGCCGGCATTTTCCCACTCGGAAGACGAGGCAGAATGGCTTGCTTAAAGAGTTGAGTCCTGCCGACTCTGCCCCCCTGTTTCCCGCGAGCCCTTTCTCTAATTTTGTCCCCAACTCGTGAGCTAGAACAATAGTCAACAAGGTGAGCTGAAAAAAAAAAGAAAAAAAAGAATACGCGATGATCTGGTCCACGCTTCTTGCGTTCGCAATAATTGCCGAGGCGGCACCCCAGTTCGGAATGCCGGGAGCCGGGGGCGGCGGAGGAGGTCGAGGATTCAGTCTTATCCGATTCGGGTGTTCCGAAGTTGTGATAACACGTCTAGATCCGTAGGTCCAAGAACAAGGTCGCAGTCATACTCGATACAGAGCCATGGTTTAGCTGACAGTTTCGATAAGGCTCGTCAATCCCGGCATGGCGCCGTCCACTCATATGCATCAAGTCGTTGGAGGGGTTCGTGATATCAACTTCCACCATTACATGGTAGATTCCAAAGTTCCATACTCACCCTTCTTAGAATGCCTTTAACGCGTCGATGCCATCTACCGATATTTCCAAGCTTGCCACTTGCACAACATGCACCTTCGCCGACGACTTATCCAACTATTGGACCGCCAACATGTACTTTAAGGCCCGTAACGGCACGTACATGCGAGTGAAGCAGATCCCCAACCGATTCTTGGATGGCGCCGATGCTGGAATGACTGTCTATTACATGTCCCCCGGTGCCGGCAAAGTGACTGCCTTCCAGCCGGTATGCATACCTCCCTCTACGCCCGCTAGGACTCTTTTCAAATCCTGTTGGAAGTTCACACATTAATTCGTTATCCAGGGGTTCCGCATGCTTTACGGTGATGCTGCGCGCCGCGAGAAGGATGGAAACGGGTGGAAAACTCAGAGTTGTTTCCGTTGTTACTCAGGCCCCAATTTTGGAGGCGATGTCATGTCCCCTTGCGCCGATTCCAAGCTCGATTTTGAAGAGCTGCCTCCCCATGCTTGTGCTGGTGGTATCCGGTCCACAGTCAACTTCCCCACGTAAGTTGAGTTAGACACCAGGAAAATTACCGACATAATTGACGTCGACGCTAACTGGAAATTCGTTCAGTTGTTGGGATGGAAAGAATCTGGACAGCGTCAACCATCAGGATCATGTTTCGTATCCAGCCAGTGGGCCCACTTCATTCTCTCAATTCGGAACATGTCCCGACAGTCACCCAGTCATGATTCCCCAGATTTCCCTCGAGGTACGTCAGGCTTCTCCCATATTCACCATGGACTAGGGCTCCGGGAGTTAACGCACCGAGGCACAGATCGTCTGGGACACTACTCCGTTCAATGACCCTGAGCTCTGGCCAGAGGATGGCTCACAACCATTTGTTCTGAGCATGGGAGACGCGTATGCAATCCCTCCATCAATCAACTTCTAGGATATGTTCTAATGTTCTTTCTTCGTAGAACCGGATACGGTCAGCACGGTGACTACGTGTTCGGATGGAAAGATGATGCCCTGCAGAAGGCCATGGACGGCGCCTGTTTTGGACCGACGTGCACTGGTCTCAAAACGCAGGCGTACACGGAAGCCAATAAGTGCAGAGTCCAGGATTATATTAACGAGGAGAAGGACGGCTGTAAGTTGACGTTGGCTCATCGCCTCCTGGCTCACCAGGGTTACTAACTTCTTCCTCTTACTTTAGGGCTCACCGAATTGCCTGGGCAGCACGTAGAGGAGGCTCACTAGTTATGAGACCCTTGTCGATATTAGTCGTTTCAATATGTGGACGCGTGTGTATTCATTGTAGGATATCTTCTTATGGGGGCGAATATTAATGTGTCAAGAACGGTATTCCCATTATTCCGTGAGGTCCTCGCCTAGGATGGGAACCAAATGAGACGAACGGTACAATGTGGCGGTGAAACTCTATATAACAAAGAACCAAGGGCTATAATCGAGCTGCTACCTTGGGATATATGAGGTGCTTGCCGCTGACTTATAAATGCGCCTTTACTTCATCCAGGCTGTCTCCTTCACTACGTGCAGGTATACGCTGTAATACACAGCTTAGTATCAGAACTGATCCAAGGGATACTACTCGACCACATGCTTGGCACGGGCGCTTTGTGATTTGTACCGACAGCGGATGCAGGGATCCTTGTCCTTGGTTATGAGAAATATCTCGGCAATTATCCTCAGGTTGTCGAGTCTTGGGGCGAATTGTCTAGAAATAATCTTGGTGATGTATTTGTGGCGAATGAAATCAATATGTAGGATCTGAGAATCTCAAGTGTTTGAACTGAGTTAGGCTCAGCTTTGAGTTCTCTGAGGCAATGTACGCAGATTACCTCTTCCTTCTAGAGGGTTGATAGTCTGAGTCGCTGTCGTCGTCGTCGTCGTCGTCGTCCTCCTCCTCCTCCTCATCATCATCATCATCACCATCCTCATCCTCATCGATATCTTCCTCATAGTCATCCTCGTCGTCGTCCTCTCCTCCTTCTCCCTCTTCATCTCTTTCGCCTCCTTCCCGCATATTACCCACAATCAGCGCAAGGATCGAAATTGACAGATACCGCATCAAATATGGGCGATGCAGGAAAAAGGGCCCAAAGCTGTGGATTCGCAACATGTCATTCGAACGAAGGCGTCTATCCTGTGGCAAAACATTCTGGTCCAGATTAGATATGTACCGTACATAGCTCTTGGTATACAAAGCAATCTGGACGTAAATCTCATCGCAGTCCTGTGATATTAAGACGACTGCTTTAATTCTGTCATATAATTAGCACTGGATCAGAATCCAAGGGCAGGGCTCTTGAAGGAAAAGTCGGAAAATCCCCTACGTTGGCCGGCGTTTGTGAATATGGATGTAATAGAGGTAAGCCGCAATTTCGGCCGACTCCTGCAGCCACACCGGTGTTGTTGAAAGCTCGCTTCGCCTTTTAGCTTTAACCTCGTAGATAGCGATAAAATCTTCAGGCTCATAGAGCAGAGTTCGCGACAGAAACCCATCAATACAGGCGGTAAATCCTTGCCTGTTTTGCAAGGCATCCCTACTCGCCGGCTTTCCAAATCGAAATGGGATGCGAGCTGGTGAAGAGATGGTTCCATTCACCTTGGGCCTTCTCCACAGCGATGATGGTGGGCAGCTGTGGTAAGCGAGAACATCGATGAAAGTGTCAAGAAACTTGACGATAAGCTGCTCGTCCGGGGAGAGCGGCTGAAGATCCAATACTGGGTCAGAATTTTCCGGATCTCTATTGGATATCCCAAGTGCAGCAAATATACCAGATATTGCGTCAACCGTCGGGAAACTTTGGCGAGTAGGTGACGGGGGAACGGCAAAACTGGTTCTTGGGACCACTGGGCTGGAGATGTTGGCCGGTACATCCTTATTCAGATCTAAACCGAGCATACCGCTGCTAGACGGCCGCAACTGACTGACAAAGGGGAATATGGCTTTATAAGCCAACCAAACAGCATGAAATTCGGCCAGCTCCAAGTGCGATCGGGTTAAGTCTGTAATACCAGCGTCTCCCTTTTCAACCTGATCATCAGAAGAAATTTGTATTGCTTCCAAGAGGTTTTTTAGCCCAATGAGCGCATCAAGACGCGTGCCAATACCCCCAGGCCGTATCGAAGAACCCTCTGCGAGTCGTTGCGTTTTCCTTATGGGGGCCTTGTTACTTGGGGAACCAGTTGGCGGGGAAGGCGTTCTCGGGAGACGTGATTGGCTAGACTGCTTTGGAACACTGGCTGGATGGAAGCCGCTCTTGATGTCGGGAACGTCAAAAGACTTTCTGGGTTTACTCTGAAAGTCCAATTTTTCCAATCTATTGGATGCCTTGGCCAAATCAGATTTGGTTGAGAGTCCAGCTTTGACGAGGAGGACTTGAAGGCCCGCAGGTCCAGAGCCTGATGCAGGCCATAGAGCACGAAGAAACATGAACTCAAAGAGTTCAAACCGGCTTCCGGACACTAATTTCTCTTTCGGGCCAGTTCGGTTCCCATTGATGTCGGATAGTTTGTATGTGGGAAATGAGGGCCATTCCCCTGTCAAAGCAAGCCATTCTTCCAGGGTTGATGGAGGTCTCATGTTCATATTCAACCGCGCAAAGATGGATCCTTTACGGGCTCAGAGGATAGAATCGCCAAAAAACGGAGAGGGGGAGGAAGAGAAGAGAGAGAAAGGTAACACAAGAGAGAGGGAGATAAAAGGTAATAAAAAAGGATTGAGTTGTTACAGGGAAGAATATGCAAAATACTAAGAGTGCTGAACATGTGCCCAACCCCGCATTTATTAAGCGCCAGCCTTCTCTCAACCCACCCTCACCCAATATGCACAGACCTGGAGAGAGAAGATGTCTTCGAACACAATGACCACACTTAGTTATTCTACCTTCGTGGGACGGCCCAGTAGAATTCCCAGCAACCGAAGCCATGTATCGATGGACCATGTATCTGAAACCTCCTCTTGGAAGTGCAAGCAGAAACAAATGTGATTTGGGCCAACGAGATTGACCTCGACAACTCTGACTTCGCGATAAGATTCGCTGGTAATCAAGGCGCGAAGAGGGAACTTGGTAGACGACTGTCGAAAATCCGAATACATGAGCCGATTCAAGAGGGAAAATCCGGCGATAAGCTCACTATGAAACAGCGTCCTCTTTGGCGTAGGGTTTGTATGGTGAAACTGCCTCCAGGCCTTCGTTCTTTTCTCCTCCGGCTGTTTTTCGGGTACATGATCAAAAACAAAGGCCTCTAGGAATCCGCTGCCTGGAGCTTTTAGTATGCCCCTGGTTCGCCAACCCAAGCCAGGGGAGAAGTGCGGATAGCCATGGCTCATATTATCTTCCCAGTCATCTCTAAGGAAAAGCCTTTTGTCCCGTAGGATCAGCCATCACATCCATTTATAGACTCGGGCGAGATTTAGCCCATACCGGTTTTCAATTGAACCTTCCATCCAACTCCGCAGGTATTCATTGTTTGTCGCCTGGAATGTGAGATAGTCAAGTGTGTCTTGCAGGCTGTCTAACCAGTTGCCCCATCTACCGATCTGGGAGTGCGGGACACGACCCCAAAGATGTCGCTCAGGCGACGGCCATATTCGTTCATCTTTGAACGCTGCAGCAAATTCGTCAGCCATCTCACGCATCTCTTCCAGCGAACGTGGCGTGATAAACGACGGCCACCCCATCTTCTTTGCATTCGGCTGCGAGCGGTCAAGGAAGCTGATTTTCAACTCTGGATGTGGATTGTATCGCACAATGACTGCCTTGGCACTAGTATCCTTCGCGGGCATCTCATCGACGAGTCGGTTGATCTGGTCTTGCATAAGCTTGCAGAGTGGGGGGCAGTCATCGAGGGGGATCTCGTAGGGCGTCACAGGGTGTTCCCCGGCGTCATTGATGGTCAGTGACTTCGGAAAGAGATAGCCAGCGGAACGTTTTAAATGTGTTTTTTCGGAAGAAGGTACTGGTTCTTCCGACATCGTGCTGGTGCTCGCCGGGACAGAGACGCGAAGTAGACGATGGAATTCGGGAAAGGATGTCGCTCCTCGGTCGGTCGGTGAAGCTCGCGCGTTTGCAGCCTTTTGACAAAACACAAAGCCCCCCAGGCAGGACCAGGGGAATGAGCGCGTATCACGTGCCAATGAGTAAATCCGTATTTCCTCCGTCAGGGATTGATTTATTTCCCATCAGACGAAGTATCCAGTACATCGAGCCACAGGCTGATTTAAAAATAACTGTGTCTCGAACGAGGTTTCGTAGAATCTTTTTCATCAATCAAAACAATGGCCGGCCATGAAGATGACCCCCATTTCCAACTCCACTACTCCCATCGTCCATATCCCTTCAGGTAAATGGTATTCCCCGAACTGCTGCCTTAAATATCAGGCTCGACTGGATTAATCGTTCAACAGCTGGCGACAATGTCAATCTTTGGTCTCTAGACTCTCTACTCTCCACCTACTTCGTAGTATTCCCAATCACACGCATCACTGCACTCCAAGATTGCTTCTCGTCAGACTGCCAAAGACGAGTGATACTAAGCGGTTCATAATGATGTTGGGGAGAGTTTGGTTATACTTCTATACTTACTTGCATCCGAGACAATGCCTGGAATACGTAAATCAAGTATCAACTGGGAATCCTTCCGCAGGGCCCAAAACCTTCCGGGCTGGGACGGCGAAGCTGGCATGGACAGTGTCCTACTGCATCCCAGCTCCGGCCCCACCGCTCAGACGCCGCCGACGAACGATCAAAATGAACTTGCGCCTAATCGGCGACGAACTCCCCATGCTTAGCATCGAGCATTGGGGCATGTCAATGAGATTCCATAAGTTTGGATCTGAGCAGGAGAAGGCTTAACTCTAGAAACTGTGCGTTCGTAACATTGTGGGTGTGTCTTGCTCTGGACAGATATTTGGTCAGATATTTGGTCAGATTAGAGATGGAGTAATGCAATTGAGTTATTATCATGAGAAAGTCTGTTTATCTACTTCTCGTTGTCTTTAGTCATTCCTGGGTCGAACGCGATTTTCCACGGCCCACGACTTGTAAAGCCGGCCGTTAAGTTGCACATCATAGGGATTCGATCGAACAACTAGAATGGAAACGAATAAATTCCCCCCCCAATTTCCTTTGACTGCTCTACTTGTCGCAAATAATAGAACAGACGCGTAAGCCCAAGGAGATTTGCCGCCTTGAGAACGACCTGTCTAATGTACGCCGCGTTCCGATTTTCCACCGAATAGAGTGAAGGATCACAACAAACTAGGCTTCGGGGACTGAAAATTTCTGTTGGAAAGTCCCGCCCGCTTGGTTAAGTTTAGTGGAGCATTAGGTATCGCAGTTTAAATCGGCGGATCCCGCTATTCAACACGCTATCTGTAATCCAAGACAATGAAACTCGGAAGAGAGAGATAGACTTCATTGTAGTTAGATACGAACTGCCGATGATAACATCAGCAACAAGACACCTCCAAGGTTGGTACAGATTGATTATCCCCTGCTTTGCATCGGCGTTGGTAACAATAAATAAATAACCCTTATTCCTAGACCAACTCCTTTTCCTTTTCCTTCGACTGCTGTCCATCGGCTGTATCGTTGGGCGAATCGTATTGGATGTGCTTCTCGACCGCTGCGGCCAGCCTGTCGTTGTACTCCTTGTCCTCGAAGACTAAAAGGTGTGGTTAGCAAATGAGCACCAAAACGCGGCCGGCAGCGAAGTATGGAGCGGAAAAACTTACGGAAAGCAAGCTCCTCGAGAGTCCGACCGCTGGTCTCGGGATAGAGGGAGAAGACAATGCAAAGCTCGAAGAAGATCCAGCCACAGTAGATGGCTAGGTACCTCCAGGCAATTTTGCTGAGGGCGATGGAGTTGACGTTGGTGGAGAAGAAGCCAGCAAGCTTGCCAAAAATTTGCTGGACGCCGATACCGCGGCTTCGTTGGGCGTAAGGCCAGAGCTCGACCAGGTACGCTAAAATCCCCAAGGTTAGAAAATGCGCAACTAGACTGACAAAGTGCAAGGGATTCAGAACGCAATGCCAGAAAATGAAACGTACTGTACGTGAGAGCATTGTTGCCCATGTTGTAGCAGGGGGAGTAGGCAAAGTACCAGAACAGAGCTGAGACACCAGCAGCTGGATCCTTCCGATCAGCATCACGAGCAACCTCCAGCCTCTGGAGCGAGACAGTCATCGCAATGAAGACGAGCAACATGGTGGTCGCCGAAAGCATGTACATATTTCTACGTTTGAATCGCGGGATGATGAGGGCAAGCAGCGTGGCGTTGATAAGACCCCAGCAGGCGTTGGCGAGGTTGATTCGTGTCTTCTGAGACTGCTCAGTGTAGTTCATCATGTTGAACAGGATATTCGAGTAGTAGCTGAGCAAAGTGTTGCCGGAGAGCTGAGTGAAGAGACCGATGAATACGGTGATCAGAACGCGACGGCGCATACCAGCGGTGCTGAGGAGTTCCATCCAAGATTGCTTGGAAACTTCCATCTCGGTCTTGATCGTTTCGCGGATCTGAGCGATTTCGGCCTTGACGAGGAGGGAGTTTTCGTCGTCCTCGGCATGGTACTTCACCAGGATGGCAGCGGCCTCGTCGTCCCTATCGCGGGAAATGAGGTAACGAGGAGACTCGGGTAATAAGCTGGCATCGATGTTAGCATAGTTCTCTTGAGAGACTCCGATCGTTGAAAGGTTTAGCGATCAATTGGACATACAAGACGGTGGCAATCTGGAGTAGGGAAGGGCAGATTTGCAGAAGAGAAGGAAGGCGCCAGGCCCAGTTGCTTGGAATTTCAGTGGTGCCAATGGCAATGGCGGAGGCGAGAATCTGGCCGATGAAGTAGGACGAGTTGAAAAGCGATGTCAGAACGGCGCGCTCCTTCGGGTGGCCGAGCTCTCCGATCAAAGCGGCGCCGGAGATGATGCAGAAGAGAATACCGACACCCAGGAGCATGCGAGCGATAATGTACATGGCAACTACAAACGACAGAAGGGAGTATTAGTGACCTACCCGTTCGGGCGAGGAGGGAAGGGAAATAGGGCGCAGAAGAATGAAGAGCGCAAGCTCTCTTACACCAACTGCGTTTGACATACCATGCTGAGCGAAGCCCTGGAGAATCGCACCGACAACCATGATGAGGGAACCGGTCATGATGGACCACCGACGACCGTAGCGCTGTGCAAACCATGGCGCAATGGGCACCGCGAAAATGGAGCCGAGCTGGTAGCAAGAGTTGATGAAGCCCAGCAGACCCGGTTCGATGGCAGGCTTGCCGTCGTCGTCAACACGGCCGTTTCCGAAATCTAAGAAGACACACATAACACCAAATGATTAGTCTCCTGCACTTGATTGCGTCACTGGTTTTAGTTCAAACCAGCTGAGAGGGGATTTCAATATTCATACAGGCGTGGAAATTGGGAGAAAATTGCAGCGTGTTGATCAACTGGGAATCGAAACCCGAGGTCATCTCAACACCCATGCAGCAGCAGAAGAGCCATAGATACATGAGGCGAAGATTTCGCTTCTTGTACCACGGCACCTTATCCTCCTCGACGAGGCGGGTGACGATGGGGTCGGCCGTCGTGCCGACGTTGATCTTGGGCTTCGGCGCGGCCACCATATTGCCCAAGTGTTGCTATGAAAGATCTTCTGTTTACGTTCGGGGGTTTTGCTTGCTTGTCAATGCCAATCACCGATTTCCGAGCCAGTGCCTAGGAGATGAAAAGGAGAAAGGGGAATGGGCACCAGTAGAGGAAAAAATAGAAAACAAAAAAGAAAGAAAAAAAAATCAAGAACCTACAATTCTACAACTCGGGTCGAGAAAAGGCACATCAATATTAAGTTAATCGGTACCACTGACCATGGACCGCAATCGCATACACACGGCTCTGCTTGTTAAACGGGGATCCATTCTTTCAGACGGCTTCTCACATACGAAGTAGACACGGTCACAAGCACGGCGACTACAGATGTAGACACGGCTCGGAGGCACTGCACCCCGCGCGGGTTAATCAGGTGGGTAAATCATAATGAGGGTGAGGTTTCATCCTGACTTTCTTGGCGCTGGGGAACCAGAAAAGAGATTTCGGGGTGGGGATGAGAAAACGCTGAGATGAGGATGTGGTCGCATACCTCATCACATTGCATAGAGAACTCTCACGGCCATTGCAACCTTGATGTGGGGACCGAGGAAGTAGGAAGACAGCCATGGTGTTAACGAGAGCTTTGGGGCGGTTTACGTGCGAGTCCAAAAACTCGGTAGTTCTAGTCAAGTGCCATCTGCAAAGAACAAGCGGAGAAATCATAATCTCCCCCGGTCTTATTACAAAGTACCTCGTACAAGGATGAAGGACCGGAGCTCATTATTATTTACTCCATACCATCGCTTGCTTTGCAACCGTTGAATAAGCCCATGCGACCATCAGTCACGAAGGGTCGTAATGTAGGATCGCACTCGAGCTTGTTTTGGACCACGTTTTTCAGCAGGGGAGACCCAAGCTAACCAAAGTTGGGGAAGCTGTCTAGTCCAGAGTGAAGGGGGGACGACTGGGGACGGCAATCATGATTGATTCCTGCAAGATCCCCGCTTTCGGATCATTTTTCCGGGCAGCCGTTTCCAGACTTACTCAGACGAATCAGCTTCCAAGCATCCAACCGAGAATAAGGCCGCTCATTGGAATCTTGGGGATCAGGGACCCCGGATCCCTGTCAGTGCTTGTCATCTCGTCTTTTCCTGGGGTCTGGGAACATCAAAACATGCAACCTGTTGCGACAAGGACGAAATCATCATGCCTAGGGACCTGAGTGCTAGGCGAAATCTGGCAGGTCACTGTTTAAAGTATTTTTCCCCAATCCTTTGCCCAATCCTTTGCATCGGGTTTAATCCAGGTGGATCTAACAGCTTCATGAACCCTTGTACTGGTGATAATCCATTTGTTGGCTCGTACCTATTGTAATGTTGGCGGAGGCAAGGTTGTGTCTGAGGAACGAAAGTTATTCTTTCTCTTTCCTCATTTTCACGTACTTCCCTCCACTTTCTCGCCTTTACCGACAATCTCCTCCCCAACGTCCCTCGGAATTGATGCAGCTGTTGATCCATTAGCCATCCCACTCGTTGAGAAGCTTTGCCCATTGATGTTACGTCAGTCTGTTGCATCGACCGCATCCCTCCCTCGGCTCCGCGGACCTTCAGTTTGCCATCACAGTGCATAGGCTTACACTGATCCGCGAGTCCTATTGCAAAATGTCCCTTCGTACAAGGAGTTAACATGGAGGTTATCCTGTACCCTTTACTGTACTATGTCCAGGAGCTAGACCAGCTAGACCTCTGGAATGAAGTGAACGAGGGAAGAGAGTCCAAAAGACAAAAACTCCTCTCATAATACAAGATATCCACAAGTGCTCGGCATCAGCCAAGTTTCGTCTGCTTCCCGCCCGCAAAGAATGATTAGGGATTCAATAATATATGCTCCGTAGCGAACGCCAACTTGTTCCATGTACAAAGTCTTGTTATATTATATACTCTGGGCTTGTACCGACGTATACAGCGAAGATCTTTCCCGGTCGATGAGGACGGTACTGGGCAGCCGGAATTTGGACCCTGTCCCAATCTCCCGGTCGTCTGCCTTAAGACAACGGCTGAGGCATGGATGACGCAGCACCATGGTAATTCCATCCGCGGAGGTCTAGGGTGCCTTAACATCGACAATGGGCCAGTTGATGCCCTTATCCGCGGCGCCAGTATTGCCCAGTCCAGCGCAGCTGTAAAGACCGACGGCGTTGTTTTCGACGGCCCGCATGAATACGAGATCCAGGCATTGTTCTGCGTTCCATTGTCAATTTTTACACTCATAACCTTCCATGCTTTCTTCCCTATTTCTTGAGTTCCAAATACTTACGTGGCTTTGATGCCGTCAAGGCGATGCGTCCGTCCTCCATCACGGTCCATTGTTGAGCTTCCTTGCCTTCTTCGCACTCCGCCAAGCTGAGAGTACCCATATCCTTCCAGTTGCCTGTTTAACACCTGTTAGCTAGCTCGCTCCCTCGGGGTCGAGGGTCCGTCTCAGAACCGCTTACTCTGGGCACCGCCGTCGATGCAGAGGGTGGTATCTGCCAATTGAAGAGTGCTCGCTCCATCCTGGAGGAGCCACTGCTGCTCGGGCTTGTCGCTCAGGGTCTGCCTGCGAAAGCAGGAAGTGTCAGTAAAGTCAGTGCAGAGATGGATGGATTACAAGGAGAAAGAAATGTATAAGGATTCGCTTAGGGAAACGAAAAGACGAACACGACAAGGCTGCTGCCGGCGGTGGTGCCACCCGCCGTCACCACAAACTTGGTGTTGACATTGGAGGTCAGGTACACCTTGCGGATCTTGCTGGTATCCGTGCTGTTCTGAGCAAGGCCGAGAGTGGCGAGCGCCACGAGGAGGAAAGAAGAGGCAAGCATGACGAAATTCGGGAGCTACGGGTAGGTGCTTGGCTTCAGGAGAAAGGGGAGGCAAGATCGGGCATCTCCCAAGAACTCGGCCCACAGGGGCGACGGCGAGTGCTTATAGCGGGCTAGATTGAGGAGAAAAGGTTAAGGCCTGGGGAGGACCTGTTTCCGTGCGAGTTATTGGAGGGTGCGTACGCGCATCTGCTTAATTAGCGACGATTTCTGAAGAGGAACGTATCGTCAAGAGGCTATTAACATAAATTGACGGGGATGGATGTTGCTGCTTTTGATAGTCACTAAATTCGGCACTTTTTTGCCGGAATCGACCGTCTGCTGGCCGATTATATGACCGTGGCTATTTTCACCCACGGAGCCACGAATCTGGGAGGAAAAAGTAATCTCGGTGTATAACAGCCTACAAGGGATAAATGGCGAAGCCCCTCATAGCGCCGGCCGACAAAGAGGCGACTGATGAATCGAAGCACCCCGGCGCGCTGGAATCGTCTGGGCCGATTCTTCTACAGGCAATGAATTCTGTACCGTCCGTTACATTTCATCGGTTAGTCCGCTGGCAGGAGAGCAAGGCTATAAGAGCAACGACAGGGGATCTATCAAAGACTGGTGGTTGGCGCAGCATGGGGGTGGTAGCTTATTATATTTATCGCTGCTAAAAGGGGGAGCAATATTAATGGAGCCGTCATAAGATGCTCGTTTTGCGGGGAATGATTTCCATCTCGTCGCTCCGCTCCTGTCTCCTGTCGCTATGTCCTGTTCCGTGTTTCGATTAGTCGAGGAGGGAGGGCACTGAAACTGTTTGCCTCTGCTATTAGTGCCGTTATTGACGATGCGAGTCATTCCTGGTTGGCAGCTAAGAGAATCATTGTATTTATTGAGGGCGATCATCTGAAATTAGAATGAGTTGAACTCAACCAAGGCCCGCTGCTTCTGGACGAAAGGGTGAACATCCACATTCCCGCCCGTTCTGCACTGACACCGAGACGATTATATTTCTCCAGATTGTTACCGGTCGCGATAATATCGTAAATCCTATGACGGGTGGCCTGTCGAAAATTCCTACTGTAACGTTCTCGGTTTCGGACTTCAATTGACACAACGGTGGAATGGACCTTCTCGGGATTTCCAGGCACAAATGTGGCCTACCACTTATCGCTAGAAGGCCGTCACGTCAGTGATGGTATCAAACATTTGATCAACCTGCTGGTTGAGGGAATTCAATCCCACTGATAAAAGAAAATGAGAAATAAATCGTTCTGGATATCAGACAGCGCGGTCCAACTCAGGATGAGAAAGGCCACTGCATCCAATCCACCGCTGTCCAGTTTCCCAGGGTTCCTTGTGACGGGGACTGGCAGAGGAAGTCAAATATCGCAAACAACGTCCCCGTGTTGTCTTGGAGAGGGAAGAAAGTTCTTCCAATGGGAACATGGATTCTCGATGCTCAAGCAGTGTGCAAGTATACATCTGTCAGTGGGGTATACAGTGTAAAGATGGTAGACACGAGGGGAGCAAGGTACTGTTTCATCACGCCGAACACTCGATTTCTTATCTTCGTCAGTTCCTTGACATCTTCCACTACGAACCTAAGGGATTTTACTGTGGCCACTGTACCTTTGAACATCGAAATGTCCCCAATTCAAGATAGTTTAAAGGCAAACCGTGATGCTCAGATCACAAACTCCGTCATCCGTTCTCCGTATGACTGGAGAACCATTGAAAAGCTGAACTATCGGCCCTAAGCCGGAAACGAAAACTTGATCGGTCAACCCAACCCACCAGCCATCGCATGTCCATCATGAAGATTTGCGTTGCTCCAGCATCTACGAAGACCGGTCGAGCTGCCATCGATGCGCTGCTAAAAGATGCCGGACAGCATTCCGTCGTCGGCATTTACAGGGATCTCGGTAAAGTCCCTGAGCATTTCAAATGGCATCCGTGGTTCGAAGCTCGGCAGGGTGATGTCGCATCCGTCGAGACTTTGAACTTCTCAGGCTGTGACGTCTTGTTAACGATGACGCCGCCATTTCTTTTCACTTCTGATGATCCGATATCTACAGCGAAGGAGATTTCTGATAACGTTAAGGAGGCGGTACTGAGAGTGGGAAGCATCAGACGCATCGTCTACATCTCAAGCATGGGCGCCCAGCATGAGAGCGGAGTGGTAAGAAGGAGACGCTATCTCACGCTCTGCTTTCGTTTCGAACCCAAGCTGACTTTTAATTCTTTTTCGATTTGAAGGGAGAGGTCGCAACCAACCATGCCGCTGAAGCTCTTCTCCGGGATGCGGCGCCAGAGGTTGTATTCGTGCGGTGCGCTTACTTCATGGAGAATTGGGCTTCCCAGGTCTCAACCCTCCAGTCTGATTCTCCATACATCATCTCAGACATTACCCCATCAGATTATGCAATACCAATGGTTCGAGCTTTCTTTCCCAATTATCGTGTGGTTCTAACCTGTTATCGTAGGTCTCGGTCAAAGACGTTGGAGCCTTCTGTGCGTCCTGGGCGGTTGACACAAAAACCAGCGAATCAACTTCTTACCCATTGATCATGGAGCTCCATGGGCCCAAGGCATATTCTCCTGAGGACGTACGTGAGGCATTCGAATTAGTAACAGGGAAGAAGATCGAGCTCAAGCTTGTAGAAAGCGATCAGCTTCGTCCCTACTACAGCCAGATATTTCCTCCGCCAGTCGTCGATCTATTTGCGGAGATGACTGAAAGTCTCCTTCGAGGAGATATGTTAAAGCAAGAGGACCCGAGCAATCCACCTCTAATCTACAAGGGAACTGATACATTAATCAACTCCATTCGACGAATGATGGCGTCACAAGGTTGAGTCACTCAAGAGCCATCAGACAGCAATCATTTTAGTTATCCATCTAGTATGCTTCAGGGGAGGCTGTTTTTCACTGGGAACAACCCAAGGAAGTTACTTTAATACTGTCGGTAGAGGACATAGGACATAGGATATAATGCACAGGGAGAACTTGATGGACCCCGCCAGGCTTCTGACTCCTGAGGCCAGACTTCGAGAAGTGATGCCAGTCCATCTGAAACCCTTTCTCTACACTAACTTGCGCACTCTCCTATCCGCACTTCTTCCAGTCAATATGTACCTGCTGCGTCAAGTCGATTGTGGCGTCATCATCAATCAGGTGTCCCTGAGCATCCCTGCCTGAAGCGGAGAGGCTGACAGTGGTGCGAATCAACAAGTCCACGTCCTTGCCGTTGCAGGGAGCCAATACTCGCTTGTTTTCCGGCACTTTTTCTGTGATGGAAAAGTTGTCTCCGTCGGCAAACTTGGCGCCGCCAAGGAGGACAACGTGAGTTACCACACCCAGCAAGTCACCGACTAGACCCAACAAGCCCCCAATCAATCCACACACCAACCCACCCACCAGGCCCTTCCCTTTTTCGTCGGCAAAGACGTATTCCGTATCGAAAGTGCCCTGGACACCCTCGTCGAGTTGTGCGAAGCCGTGGTACGTTGTTTCAACCACGGCGTACGAGTATCCAGCCGGGTAGTGGAGGTTCAAGTGGATGTTGCAATTCTTCTCACGATCGGAAGCAGACCAGGCTCGGCCGATGCCCACGTGGAACTCGTCGAAACCTAGAGTTACGACCGTCCGGTCCGGAGATATTGTGACGGCGACCGCGCCCCCAGGGCAGCCGGATCCGGAAGTAGATACGGTATTTATTGTGATTTGTGCGGCGGCATCGTCGTCGGCTGGTTTTCCATGATGCTGTGCCAGGGTGGTTGACGATATTAGTGCGAGGAAGGAGATTATTCTGGTAAACTGACGCATTGTTTTTTTTTTTCCGGATGTCTAAGAAACCATGGCTTATACATCAAGGGTAAGTAAGAAATGATTCGCATGTAACCCATCGCTGTTCGATATCGCTGAGAACATAACCCCTTATAAGGACCGGCTCTCGCATGTATTTTTTTTCTCCCTTCTTCCATCGCAAACGCGTGGTTTCTCTTGGCTGCACGGGGATATCACAACCGAATTCTTGGAAAACGTCGAATCACGGCACGGGCTATATATTGCACAAGGGACTCATTACCCCAACAAAAGACCTTACTCAGGCGGGTAAGTGATGTGATTTGAGCGTGGGATTAAAACCGAGCCGCTCCGCATTCTAGAGCTTCCCATAACGGGCGAAGATCTTCAACTCAAACTTGGGATAATTGGAGGGTTCTCAGGGTATCTCCATCCCCGTGGACCTGACCTCATGTACTGCTTTGCATTTCACCCTCTGGGCCTTGGGATTTGGACACTTAGGCAGATAAACCGCTGAAGGTTGGTAGCTTGACACTAAGTTCTTGCCGTGTAATTTCTTCCAAGCATGTCTAGCTTCTCGTTTTCCCGAAGCCTCTTCCAGAATTCTCGTGATGACCGAGAGCTGTGGATGTTGACAGTGCCGGCCTGGCCAGTAATATGCAAGTCTCGGAACTCCCGGTCGTGGAGCGGCTCCGGAATGGGTCAAGATGCCCATGCATGGAAGGTGTCGAATTTCGCGGATTCACCCAGAAGGTCATGAGACCTTTGGCCACTTCAATTCATCCACTGTGAAATGGACGGCCGAGGTACTTTCGGGGGCTGGTTAATTCCCTGGTCATCGTCGCCAAATTACCAGGTGGGTGCGAACCGTCAGGGGTGAAGTAAAGTGCTCCAAAAATAGAGTCATTGGGTAGGTGTTTGAATAGGAAATTATGGACGGTAGATAAAATATACAGACTCTCGAATGTCCCTGCCATCCGATCACATCTTTCACAAACAGAAAGGAAACTACTCTCTTGAGTTACCGATGATTATTATTTCCTTGTATTTAATTCGTGGGAGAGACTTTTATGTGTATAACGCGCTGCTCTTGCGACAGCTAGCGGATGCTGTGATGTTGATCTTCCCATGGTCCCTTCCTTTCCAATCTTCATAACTGGGAAGTATCTCCGGGTCCATGTGACCTTGTTCGACTTCCTGTCGCTCTGAGGAAAACAAAGTTGTCGCCGACTCAATCCTTTTTCTAGCCAGCGACGAGAAATAGCTTCAAGCACATCCCCAAGAACGCTTTCCTTCCAGTTAGTAGTCACACTTCTTTCTTCTCGGGAGCTATAAGCCAGGCGGAGTTTTATTTTTCTAAAAAAAGAGGACAAGATGAACTCGTGGCAAAAGACAAGAGAAAAAAAACGCCAATCGTGAATCCATATGCAAGATGCGACCAATAACTACAATCATGACAATCCAGCATTCATTCCACCCCCTCACATCAATGCCTCGCTAAGATCTATGTCCTGCATCCGAACCATGAGCTCATGGATCGGGCCCATGTCTGATGTGTCCGGCTCCACAAAAAGACCGCCTGTCTTCTGCATTCCGGGGTCTTCGGACTGCTTCAAATTAAGCTTTCTCCTATACTCGTTTTGATTATGGAAGATGACGGCAAGGCTCCAGTATTCCCGCACATAGCGAATAAAGCCGGGCCTTCTGAGATCGGGCTGTGGGTCATCGTTTTCGGTGGGGACGGGATCTCGATCACCCCAAACCCTGACCCAATTGCGGAGGCCACGAGAGACGCGCAAGGACTTCATGTGGCTCTCGGGGCCATTGTGGTGAAGAAAGATGAGATTATGGAAGGCTTGAGGTTGGTCTGTTAATAACATTGTCCTTTTCTACCATGGTCGCAGTGGGCTTTGGGGGGAAAAAAAGGAGCAAAAGGAAGAGAAAGAAGAAGCAGAAACATACCACTTGCAATCGCAAAGAGATTGAGTAGGCTGGCCTGCTCTAAAACTTGCCATTCATCCGCACTTAGATCCTCCTTTAAGCTGATATCAATCAAGTCAGCTACAGTGATATGTCCCAACGGCTGCCTCTGTAACCATTCTTGCACAGCTTTGAACCAGGAGTCGGGGTCTGCCGCTTGAAAACATGAATCCGAGCAGACCAAGCCGTATTGAAGCTCATCCGTGAACATTCGTGGTGACGCGTTGTTGTATATGATGAAAGCGCAATCGAGGAGGAAGATGTAGAGTATTGATCTGATACACTCTTCTCTCAAGGCAAACAGCTTCCACGCGTCGTAGCGCGTAGTCATCATAATGCTTCTATGCATAGTCCCACTGCACCAAGCGAAAGGGTACAGGGTACGGCTCACACTGATAATCTCCGAAAAGTGAATTCTCCTCGCTCGTGTGGCCTGACTCTCGCTAGTTCCCTCCCACATTAGCATCAGAAGAGTAACAAAGGATGCATGAACCATGTCGACCCGAGAATAGACTTGTGTCAGCTCGAATGCATCCCCGGTTTGAGGAATAGGAGTGTAGTGGAAATGAATGTCAGTAAAGACCCATTCTTCCATATCCTCAAGCCATTCTAATGCTTGATCTCGATCACTCCTTTCCGATGTTAAGCAAGCCCCCATCAGAGCCATCGCGGCGATTAGGTGCGGAGACCGTCTCGTCGCGACGAAAGTGGGTTGATGAAGCACTGGCCAGTTCGGGGACCAAAATAACCAGAAAGAATTCATGTACTTGTCCAGATTTTCAGGGGAGAAGAATCGAGCGCAAGATCGCCGCCTTGCTTCGGTCCAGCCTAATGGGTTCCGGGTCCTGGCGCAGTGAGATTCTCCAAACCTCCTGACGATCTCATGCGATTTCGCCGTCAAGGGATGCAGCAAAACTTGTTGGCAGTTGTCCGCCGAAATAGCGACCTCGAGTGTGTTGACTGGGTTGACGGTCGCGAATCGTCCCTGGGTAAGATCAGAGTTCTCCAAACCCTGCCATGTTGTGGCCAGCCCAACACCGCTTCCTGTGGCGAAAGCACCAGGAGGCACCGACGAAACCTCTCTGTTTCCTGAGAGGGAAGACATGATTTGTCTCCTGGATGATCGATTTCCACAGCTAAATAGATTTGCAATACCGTGGGTCGATGTGAAGCCGACAACAAAGCGTAGCCTTGAGCGCAAGAACTGCGGCCTTGGAGGTAACGTCTGCGGCACAGACGCCGTATTGAAGACGTTCCACGCCAAATCCACGGTCGAATATCCGCAGAAGGGCGGGGTCTGTGTGCTGGTGGAGGGAGGAAGGATAAAAGTCGGGGAAGTCATTGAGGCCCGCCCAACAGGAGCAGACATGGCATCAATAGGAGGGAGGGAGTCTTGCGGGCGGAGTGCTTGGACATCGGGTATCTCGACCCAAAATGTAGGCGAACTTGGGAGTACCATGGGAGGGCATCCGTTCGTGTACCTGGGTAGCTTGACGTCTGGGCCAGCAGATGGCTGCGCGTCTGTAACGGACGACTCGCTGGGTGTCGATGCTGTGCTGGCTGGCCTTGAATAGGTACAGTCGTGGCCCTGCTTAGCGCAAATATCACAAGGTAGTGTTCCGCTGCATTTCTTTTTGAGCTGGGCACACCTGGCGCACGCGTTTTGTTTTCGGCCACGTTTCCCGGCTGGCAGATGCGGCATCGGGAGCCCAGACTTTAGCCTCTCACCACATGTTCGCCAATGCCGAAGTAATGCATCCCTGTCAAGTCAGTTAGAAATAAATGCAAGAAGAAGGAGGGCAGGGTTGCTCTAGCCAACTGCTGATCGGCTAACTAACCTTCGATGGAAGCTGGAGGAACAAAATGAACATTCGTACGTGCGCATGTTACCATCTCAAGAGAGCCGGAGTTAGTCTTGGGCATGGATACGGGTCTTGGGAATTGATTGCATCAAGAAAGGCTAAGCAGCACTTGCCACTTACGAGACAGTAGATGGCGGTTGAGATGGTCTAGAAATATAGCCACGTTAGCTGTCTGAGATTCAATTTCAGCCATCGGGGCTCTGGCTCATCCACAGAGAGGTATGGATGAGGTTATAGACACAGAGAAAGCCTGCAATTGACCGACCAATTTTCTTGAACTTTGCCGAGCAAGTTCCGCACTCAAACTGGAGCGTTTCGGTGGCCATTGCCGCCATGGCGATGACGCGTCGCACAAGTGGACAAGGCAGTTGAGGCTCTAATCACGATGGTGCACGATGACGAACGAGACTGGGGGAATGCACTGGGGAGACCCGGATTGTGTCTCTCAGCTAATATGATCATGCCTTAGTGCAAAGGATGTATGGAGAAAATCGCGGCATCGGCGGCACCAAGATCAGCCGGGTTGCGTGAAGCCAGTGGGGCTGGACGGACGGAATCAAAAGAGATAGTCGGGACTTCGGAGAGAGGGAAGACTCGCCCTGAAAAAGGAGATCGGGTTGCCATCGGAGATATCACGTGACTATCCACAGTGGGTCTAACAAAATATCAAGATCGAAGGTGCGGCTGCGAAAACGCTTGGCGTTAACTTAACCCACAGGCCCAAGATCATGATAGATGACGGGAACCCCTAAAGGGCATCTCGCAGTTGGCCTCGGATAGTTTCAGTAGCCAAAGAAAATTGGACCCATGAAGTAAATAGCAGGCGCATAGATCGTTCACTATTCACTCGACGAAATGATGTTGGTCTTCACCAGTTCTGCCGCCCGCCTGTTGTCTCGGTACTCCCGAGAAGGATCGGCATGTCTCTCTGAGTAAGTCATCCCAAAATGGCTAAGTCCAGGAAGGTATGGAGCCCGCAATTTATGGGTGCATGTCAAATTAAGCTTGCATGTCCGATCGATCTTGAATTCTCAACACTTTAGCAAGAGGTTTATTAGCGAAGAGAGGCCATTGAGTTTCTGCTAGACAATGTAACATTCGTTTTAACTTTTCAAAGTTAAAGGCCTCCAAGTGACCCTGGCACTCCTCTTCTTGCGTTCAAGACGACCCGTCCCAACGCGGATTTTGGCTTTCAGGAGCAATCACACTCCATGCAAGCCATCAAAGCACCCGCGAATTGATATGGAAAGCGATGAGATTGGAATAGGTGTAAACCTCCGTAGGCTGCCGGGTATATGAGGGCTCGTCGTAGCCGGCGTTAAACGTAATTCCTCCAGTCCCGAGCGGGTACATAATACAAACTTAAGAAAAAATGGATAGGCAAGTACGACGCAAACATATCCGAGATTTCTAGGTATCAATAGCTGTGAGATGCGAATCAAAATAAACATTGGCACGTGGCTTAATTCAATGCCAGTTCTAGCTTAATCTCCTACGTGAATTCATCAAGCCCGGAGCGTAAGACTCTCAATCTAATCTCCAGCCTCGTCGCATGATGATCCCGTTCAGCAACTTCATCCTTTAAGCTAATAACTGATTCCAGGAGATTTCCCCTGTAAAATATCTGTAAAAACCGTTTTCAATGTTCGTCCAGAGACTCCGGGGTATAGTTCTTTGAAATTCAGGTAGCCAAGATACTCCGCAGACTTTGGCTGGTTGTCGCCTCGGACACCCCATGAATAATAGTACTCATTGACAAGCTTCGCGATGAAGGCATTTCGGTCCTCGGGGTTGCGATTGTGAGATTCCTGGGCCTCGGCTAGAATAGCTTCTAGAGCTTCGGCACTCCGCTATAATAGAAAGGTTTAGAATTTCGAAGAGGTCGTTCAGGCATAAAGGCAGAAAACCCACGTATTGTCTGATAGTCTTCTCGCCGCTGAGTTCATCCATGATATCATAAGCTTGATTCATAGTCAGGACGTCGGTAAATGCCAGGACCTTCTTGTTAAGGGTCCTGGGATCGGCGATAATCTTGGCGACGTAAATTCCGATGTCGGGAAGCGAGGTGAAGGTCACAGGCACATTCCCATCCCCGGGAATAACCCTGCTACTCTCATTCTGGAGAAGCGCATGATTGGTTTTCCCTGAGGGCAAGGCGGGAGTTATCTGCTCTGACCACCAACCAACGTCGATTACAGTATACGGCAAGTAAATCCGTTGAATGGCGTCAAGAACCTCGTATTTCTGGAGATTTTTTAACGCTCTTTTTCCTTTCCCTCACATGGCACTCACATGATGTCGCGAAACGAACCTACCTGGTCATCGAGCCACATGATCCCCCTCGGCGCCGGAGTTCCGAAGTTGCAGGGGACAAAGCGTTTCACTCCCGCTTTCTTGGCAGCTTCGGCGAGAGGAATTTGTTGCTGGAGAGAAAACGCGACAATGCAGGAGATGACAATATCAATGCCGGTCAAGACGTCAACAAGGTTCTGTTGCGGTCCGGCCAAGTCGACCGGAACCACGTGGACACCACGCTCCTTAAGCGATTGGTTGGCGGCATTATTTATCGAAGCCTCTCTAGAGAGCGCGGTGATTTCCTTTGACTCTCGTTAGATCAGTCCGCAAAGTGTGGCTTTTGCAAGCATGTAACTAACGAAGTGAGTCTCGGACGCCAGCAAACCATTCACGACGCTGGCGCCAGTGTGACCAGTCGCACCAATAATGGCCACTTTTAACGTAGACATTCTGCAATGCTTCTCCTATCGTTCTCGATAGAGATACCTATAATCACTGTGTGCTGACTGGTGTGAACACACCCATTCTCTCTCTGTCTGGCGAAAAGTTGTCCTCGCACGCGAGTAGCTTAAATATCTGGAGTGGCGTTGTTTTCGGGATCGGACTCGGGAAGACTCCGAGCCCTAACTCCGTGGTTTGGCCGTTTAACCCCTCACTCTTATAAATCAAGAACAGAATTCCTGATACAATTACGCCGCAAATCTTGGCATCACTGTATCTACTATAACTCGCATTATCCTCAGCGCGGCTCGAAAATTTCTGCAAGCCATGGACAAGCAAACCCTCGGCACCAATCGATCAACCTATCTGTCCAGTCCGGGAGAAGCCACTGAAACGCCACAGACCTCTCTTTCGGAGAGTGCCACATTCTTCGAGCGTCTCGGGTCTGTTATCTGGGATGCAATGAGAGGCGGTCTCTGCCACACACTCTCTCGATAATACAATGATTATTACAGGATGTAGAACGGATGGGGCTGTCGGTTGGCCCAACATCATCTTCAGCTCTTCCTTGATATCTGAGAGACAAAGTAGTGATGAGGAGTAGCCATTTGTCCAAGTGAAGCCGTATTGCGACCAGTAGTTTACGGCTCGCTCGACTACCCATCGAGGATCTGCCCAACCCAAGGAGATGCGCAGGCACGTATCCATATCCTGATTCTTTTCTTTCTCCAAAACTGGCTCCTCAGATTTGATGCACAGTGCCGCCCAGAATGCATCGAAAGCTCAAGAACACTAAAACTAATTAAAGCCAGCCCGCCCAAATGCATGTTAATAAAGCCTTGAATGGACTTTGGAGATGATGGCATTCCATTGCTCTCCAGTGTGGGCCAATCCATCCACTTCGCTATGACGCGGCAATGTAAGTCATAGAGACCTGCATTCCCCTGCATTCGGTCGTGTCCATCCCGTATTTATTTTGGTCTTTTGGTCAAGCCAAAGAAGCGGGGTTCTTGTCATCATTCCAATCAGGGTCGGGAATATTCCCAATCTCCCACAACTGCCAGTCCTGACTCCTGAGAACCATCTACCTGGTCGAAATTTTGATTGCCCGAGATGTCATCCTCTGTAGATGTCGGAACTCTAGACGCGTGGGAGGCCAACGCTGAATTTTGGGATGGAGCCGTTGGAGAGGAGGGGAACAAATACTGGCGACTACTGCAAGCTCCCTGCCTTGAAAGAATGATCCATGTGCAGCCGGATTGCAAGGCACTAGAACTCGCCACGGGGAATGGCCTGGGCGCCAGATGGCTTGCATCCAAGGGCGCATTTGTCTTGGCGACAGACGGCAGCGAAAACATGGTCGCCCTTGCTGCTCGACATACCCCGTCTGAACACGTTGACAAAATTGTCTATCGACAACTTGACGTAACGAAGTCCAACGAATTCGAGGCTCTCCTCCGAGATCCGCTGGCGGTATGTTGACTAGTCGCTTAGAGCTCACAAGTAGTTTGTCCAGAGCAGGCTAATAATCAGGATCAAGTCTGAGCGGTTTGATATTGTGCTTGCCAACATGGCTATTATGGATATTGAAACATTGGATGCGCTGGGGGATGCTTTACCAAAGCTGCTGAAGAAGGACGGAATGTATATTCTCCCTGTCTGCCGCCATCCACTTGGCGTTCCCAGCTCACAATATCTCAGATTTGTTGCCACGATGCTACACCCAGTATTCGAGACGACCAACGCTGCTATAAGCTCTAGTGAAGTTTCAGATCCTCAAACTGGATTATCCCGCATCACTCGAGCTCGGGTCATTGAAAAGTATCTCCACGTCCCACCTTGGAGGGGCGTCGCTATGGCTGACCAGCCAAAATGGCATGTACGTTAACCCTGGAAGCTTTCGATCCGTGAACGAGAGGGGGGCATGTTGCTCAACCTATGGACTGTTGACTAACTGAGGGGAAGCTCTATTTCCACCGTCCATTGCATGAGTTATTTGGCGTCTTCTTCAAGGTAGGACTGGTCATGGATGCGCTTGAGGAGCCGACGTTCTCGGCGGAGCAGGAGGCGGGTGGTAGCCAACGCATCGACCGAACCCAGATACCTGTCCTGCTGGCTTTCCGACTACGACGGGCGCAGTAATATCCCCACATTGACCTTGAAGTTTAAACCGAAAGGGCCGTGTTATTTCATCCATCTTTCCATTTTCTTTTTCTATTTTTTTTTTTTTTCGAATTATTATTTCATTTCATCTTTTCCGTTTCACTCTTTTCTTTGTTCTCGCTTAAATAATATCATAACAGGCGAAGAGTCAAGGAGGCTCACGAGAAGTTCGAGCTGGAATAGTAATTAACATTAACTTTCTTCTATGTGCGCAGAATTGTCCTCAACTCCGTGTCCAAAACCTGCTCCAGTATTCACAATATGGGGGATTATAAACGTCTCTGGCTACATACACCAACTTGCTCCATTGCTTGAAACGCCCAATCCATGTCAACTGCCTTCCATCTCATATATACCCGTGCCTGGAAGCTCCTGAGGCTCTGGAAGCGTTGTATATGCTGGTGCAGGGGTCGACTGAGGCTGGTAATCTGGGGGTTGAGGTGCCAAGGTCGTCGGAGACTTCTCTTTGGCAGCGGTGGTGGCCGACTCAGGGACCGTATGTACCGGATCTTCGCGTCTTCGACGACACACAAAATAGGCTGCGGCTGTTGTGGCGGCGGAGACTGCCACGGCGACGCCAACAACAATTCCCACCAGGGCCCCGGTGGGGAGACCTTTCTTGGATGATGGCGAATGCGATGGGATTGAGCTGGCGCTTGTGGAGGGGTCTTCGGAATCGGGGTTGCGGTCTGCATCTGAGGTCGACGTGGAGTTACCGCGGCTGTTTCCTGTCGTGGAAGTAGGGCGGGAAGTTACTGGTGATCGATGAGCTTTGTGTCAGGGACGATTCTTACGCGGAGAAAGAGAGGGAGAGAGAAGGGGGAGCAAAAGAAAATGCGTATTCGTAGCAGAAAAAATCAACCAACCCACCGGAAGTGCTGGGACTGTAAACCCCAAACTGCGTGCCTGCTGGGAAATCTGCCGTGGCCGAGTAAACAATCATCCTCAGCACGCCGCCGCACATCGCGTCCTTTGCTCCCCAGCAGGTCTTGGTGCAAGAGTCGTCAGTTGCCGAGAACGCCCAAGGCTGGATAGAATTGCCGCAATAGCAGTCACAGCCCTGTTCGATGCCAAACATATTGCATTTCGCGACGGAGCAGAAGCTTCTACACAACTCCGGACTCATTCCGGAGTCGAAAAGATGAGATACGGACATAATAATACCACTTCCATCCTCCCAACAACCCAAATGTGTGTAGCCATCGACCTCTTTAACCTCGACCCGTTTTTGAAGTTGAATTCGGTGTGGCTCTTGGGGGGCAGTCGTCGGGGCCTTGTCGGCGGTTTGGGCAGGACTTGGGGCCACTGTAGGCAACGAAACGGCAGGTTGGGCCCTTGCCACGAGTCGAGCCGTGGAAAAAGACGCATTGGCAAGGAGGCAGAGAAACACCCCCCAGAACTTCATTTGACCTCTTTCGGAGTGTTGCGTCGTATTCGTTGATCTCCTGGTTTATTCAGATCTTGATCAAGAGGCCCTCGTCGATAATTAACAAATGAAAAAGGTAAGTGAGCATCGATGGTGGGAAGTGATCCGCATGATCGGGAGGAGAGCTTAGATATTATTCCCTTTGTTCGAAACCGTCTCTTTTCCATCCTAGCTCACATGCCATCCCAGGTAGGACAAAATAGTCTTCTGGTATCTCGACTTTGTTCCGAACTGGTAGCTTTGACCAAGGACGAGAATGTGACCCACTGGATCTCAGGGGTTGAGCCTGTTCTCGCTGCTACGCAGGGATCGTTTAGCGGGCAGTCGACGCCAATCAATAATTCGAATGATGAAGAGGTCATGCAAGGCAGATCGAGGTCTGCGTATGAGGAAAGCATTCAGGCATGCAGTTTCGTATTTTGATTGAGCAGCTAATTTTGTTCTCTGGGGCGATGTGGTCCGAGGCACACCCTAAACAAGAGTGGCTGGCACGTTGGACGATGGCTCGCGACAGGAGACATCACGGATCATTCTGGGGATCGCGGCACGGGCAATTTCATAAACAACAATCCTTTATTAATACCCAGTTTTTATTTAAGGAATATGGATAAGGGCATCGGTCCCTGAATCATTGAACATCCAGACTCGAGGAGCCAGCCTTCTATTCTTGAAAACTGCATGGGCCAATCTCAGGGCTGCTTGGATAGTTCATTTAAACGGTGCTGTCCTCGACTTAATATTTTCATCGGATCGGCTTGCCGTATGCGCCGGCTCCTAGATGCACTCTGGTTTGACCTTGGTCGAACCATGGAGGAGATGATAAATGGAGAATAGCAAGGAGTCTTTAGAATCACGCGCCCGGCCCCCGAAAAAGAGGTTTCAATGGCCCAACATTCATAAAAACCTAAAATCCGGGAAGAGGAATCGGAACAATTGTCGCATGCAAGCAGTGAGAACTTCAAAGCCGGCCTCGGAGGTGTGACATGGGATGCCCGTCCATGGTTTCCTCGACACACACGCCCGTGGCGCCCCGCAAGAGTCACAGCCAGCGCGGAATTCGGTCCCGGGTTCTCCAGCAACAAAGCACCATGTCGCGGAGATCGCTTCCGAAATACGTCAGTGACATGGGGTAAGGTCTCTTACAAAGTTATAAATAAACCCGAGATGGGAGCGCCATGTTCTTGCTCTTCTTTCTCGGGTTTGCCGCTCTGTGTACTTCGTATTATTTCTCCAACAGAATCGACGCGACCGATCCCCAACACCAAAATCAACCTCCGCGATAGAGAACCTATTAATTCTTGGCGATTTTGACCTCTGGGAGAGAAGAAGGTTAACGTTATTAATGGCATGATTACAATTCAGCTCGTTCACATCACAGCTTTCCAAAACTAGAAGCAAACGCTTCACTTTCTCAATCACGTCTGAAGATTGCTTCCGCCGCTGGCCTTTCCTGATCGCATCAGCATTCAGATTCCAGAATTCTCGACAATCTCCCACCGTTGGGATGTCGGACTCCATTGAGACAGTTGTCAAAGTTCTCCTAAGGCTATTTCCATGAGGGATTGGCCTTAGAAGTCCGTCAGACTCCAAGCACGCTTGACCGGCCGAAGCTGTGGGCTAAAATGAGTGTAAGGTCGCCTGTGTATTCCCTGAAAACAGTGAAAAGCAAGCTGTTGTAGGAAACCCTATTATCCCGAGCAGTTTCGTATGTCTTCCTCAGTCTCACGGCTGTGGAATTTCCTCGAAGCCGATTGACACCTTGACGTTGATTAGATTTTGGCAGGGGTACAATATCTCCGTCTTGGCCGTATCGAATGGGCGCGCTGGGGGGGCGTCAAGCTGAGAAGGTGTATCAATTCGGAATACACCTGAGTTAGGGACGCACGACGATTCGTGGTTTCACGCCCTCCAAATTGTCGGCCTCCGGGGCGGCTCACAGACACACCCCGCAGCGAGGCTTCTGTTAGTTTCTGCTGGGGGTGTAAATTCCAGCTCGGGTGGCCGGCAGGCGTTGGCGGGGGAGGTATAGCCTTCTCCGCCAGTGACCCTCTACTATGGAAAGCTGAGAACAACAGGCTCGGATATCAGCTTCTGGCGTTCGCAATCGCCCTAGATCCTTTTTTTCCTTTCCTCCTTTTGAGGCCACCTACATACCTCCCGAGATTCGTCTCCCATTCGAGAGCGGCCAGGAGACGCATTCCCTTCTTGGTCTCTAAATGGGTTCCCATCCCCATTCCACCCCTCTTTGGTAGGCCCAAAATCCACATCGCCAGTCATTTCAAACCCACTTTTCGAAACCCTCATGTTTCCTTTCCTCCTCTCGTTTCTCTCTTTATAAAAAAAAAAAAAAAAAAAAGCGAAAAACTTGAAAAAACGTCTATCCAACCAGCAGGCCAAGCCTACGAGATGTGAAGCTCCGACGAGACGTTGGTCCACGACAATCAGTGGGGCAACATGGTCCGAATGAAGTGATCTCGGAAGACTGCCTGTGAACTTGTGAACTACAATGTCAGGCTATTGATCCTTGACAAATCGACCTACTCCGTACTACAGCACGGGCGAAGGATTCATTGGAAATATTGGACCAGTTTGCCTTGGTCTTTCCAAGCCCTCATGACGGCTTTAGTCGAAGACGTGCCCGATCATCCGCCCGCCGTGGGAAGCGACACGACAATGGGCGGTCATGCCTTTGAGGTGGCCATTACATTTTGCGAGCATATCGAATGGGAGAGGAAGTGTCAACCTCCTCCTCTCATGCACCTCCACCCGCACGTAGAAGCTGGCCCTTGACCTTGCAGTCCATCATGGCCAATCTCAGGGGTTGGATAGTTCATTTGTCCTCAACCGCCCTCGATCTAATATTTTCGCCAGTTGGCTCGCCAGAAGTATGCGGCCCTCTATTCATCTTGTAGACTCTAGCATGGTCTCGGCTAGGTCGTGGAGGGAAGATGATGCCCGGAGATACCACGTGCCTGCCCGAGTGAGTGCTGAGACCCAAACAAGACCCACCAGTTCCTTGAAAACGGCGACCTGGCGGTGATGAAACCCAAAGTTCGGGAGGAGGACTCGGGGTTATTGCTACATGCGGGCAGTGAGAACAGAGCATAAAGAGGTGACTGCGGGGGCGTGGCGTGAATTGATGAGCAGCTGTGGTTTCCTCGACCCACACGCCCACTACTGGGACCGTTGGAGCCCTGGGTCGCTGCGCAACAAATTGAGCCCATGCAGAGGATAGCTTGGAACGCCGCCCACAGACTCGCTTGGCTTCTTTCAGAGAATTGCGTTGTGTTCGTTGAGCTCCTAGCTTAATTTTTAGGTATTGAGAGCTCCTTGTCAAATCAAGATCACGAACGAACCCACAGGAAAATACGCAGTCATAGTAGATTAGGAGTGATGCGCATGATGGGGAGGAGAGCTCATAAATGATCTTCTCTTTTCGATACTGGAACCTTATGTCATCTGAGCCAAGGCAAAAAGTGGCCTGCTGTTATCTTGAGTTCTGTTTCGAACTGTTGGCCCTGCCTGAGAAACGCCAATGACCGGATCGCAGGATCATAGTGGCTGAGTCGGTGCAGCTGCCATGCAATCCTGTAGCGGGGCGCCGAAGCCAATCAAGAGACCGAGGTCCCAGGCACTCCAGTTTCGTAGAGTATTTTGATTTTTCAGCTCCGGGGGTGGTGCTTGAAAACAGCTTCTCTTGTAAAAGTGAGAAAGGCGAAAAGAAACGGAGGCGAGAAATGATTAGTGAACTTGCTAAAATCTCAAGACCGATAATGTTGCACCCTCTCTGCACATTTTTGTACGTATTATTATATAAATCAACTGAAGAAATGCCACTAAAACGAGCCGCGGGTATTTTTGCAGGGTTCTGGGAGGTGGCATTCGAGCACACAATCCAGACCCTTATGCCCGAGTCGTATGTGACGAGTCATCTCGAAGTTAGACTTGAGGAACCAGTCCCTGATTCGCTGCTCGGAAAGTTGATTTTGTCCATCCACAATCGGCCTCGATACTTCTGGAGTCTCTCCACAACAATGCACACACGGCGGGGATAAAAGCTTAGCATAGCTAAGGTAAGGAAACTTCTTCAACGAACCAAGCGCCGGGTTTCTGCTCTTATCCGTCAGTGCATTTTTCCTCGGCATTGGAGAGAACCCCGTATCTTGGTGATTTGACCTCTGAGAGAGAGAGTTGACGCTATTGTGCTGTGGATGCTATAATTACAGCATGCTTCATTCATATCAGGGCTTCCGTAACAGGGATCAAACGCCTGAAGATTGCTTCCTGAACAAGTTTGTCTCGAGGCTGTCGACATCTCGATTCCGAAATTTCTCGACGAGTGGGGCATCTCCTGAATTCGCGGTCGAAATCCCCCGTGCCCGTTCCAGTGAGGAATAATTGGCCCGGGGATTCCGTCGGACTTGGGGATTCCGTTACACTCCGGGCGTGCTTGATCAACTTAAGCGATGGGTCTGAGCTCGCCTGCTTGTTCTCTCCTGAAGAATCCTGTTGTGTGAACATTGAAAACCTCCGATGCGAGGGCCTCCTCTCTGATTCTGGTGCATATTATTTCTTATTCATCCTCGTCCGTCCCACGGGTGCGGAATATATCACGATCCCGATTGACATCTCAAATGTTGACCACGAAGGAGAATGTAGGAGGACATGCGGCTGTCATACGATATGTGGTTGCTCACGACTCCCAAATCTCATCTTTGCACTAACTGAGCCCATTTTTTCAGGTGGTGACGTTTGTGTCGAGAACCGTGATGGCACAATCACATCGCTTCCTCCGGTGCAGCAATGATTCTACCTGAATTGTGTGAAGCACACGCTCAAGAACCCTCGTCCATCTCCCCCTCTAATTCCTCGCCATCCTGGGCGACCGTCAAATCCAGACCCCGTCATTAGGCGTTCCGTTGGTTTCCAGTTTACGAAAAGAGTGAACTTCATCTCGGGCGACTGGCGAGACGCGCCCCTCTGTCCGCAAGTGACTTTCCACTATCGTAGTCGTCCGCCTCGAAGCACTACCTGGCGTTGCCATGAAGGATGGCTTTTATTTTCACTTTATGCGGCCGTAAACCAACCTTATGATCATGATGATCACGATAATCAGGATATGTGTGGTGGGTCTTAAAAAGATCCGCAATTAAAGCTCGTCGCTTTTCAATCTTTCTGGGCCACCGAGAGGGGGCGTGGGGGGTAGCTTCTGTGGGACCTTGCAGGCAAGCAAAGCTAGCCGAGGGTTGGTCGCGGGACTACCCGCTTCTTTGCGGGAAGATCTTCGACTCGTCATCTTGGCAAGATGTCTACACTAGACTTTCCGCCGTGGAAGGCTGAAGATGGTATACGCGGATTTCAGCTCCTCATGTTCGCAATTGCCCTAGAATTTTATGTTTCTTTTCTTTTCCAAACTTACTCTCAACCCAACTCATTCTCGCTCCGAGCTCGCGGCTGTTCCTTATTTGGGAGGGTGGTATTCTCGTATCTGCGCAGCGAAGTCAGACCGGCGAACCGAGATGTCTTGCAGTTACCGAGGCATATTCTAATCATCCCAACTCACCACGCGGGGCAAATGCAACGTCCCCCTGCTACGGAGTACTCGGCGCGTCCGGGCATCGGCGCCACACCTCCCACGATCCGCCTGTTTGATCCGGGAGGGGGCCGTAATCCCCTCTTTATCTCCCGATGGATTTCTATCCGTCTTACACCGTCTTAGACACCCTTAAATCCGCATTGCCAGCCCTTTCAAACCCTTCTCTGCAAAAGGCCCAACGGGGAAGGTTCATTTAGAAGGGCCTGAAGATGCGATTCACGCCACCGCCAACAGGCTTTCAATGCAGAATGTAGCGAAACCGAGCCCAGAACTTTGGTAGCTGGACGCCTTAGCTTTTCGAAATTCAGAGGCGACGGTTCGAGTAAAGTAACATCACTTGATCCTTCGAAATATTGGAAGTGAGCTGCGCTGTCAGCCTGCTGGTTCTTGAGGAGAAATATTGGAAGCCTGCATGTGAACCACACCACCAAGCGGCCGGTCCTCGACAAAAAGTCATGATGGTTCTCGAGAGAAGGATCATAGTCCGAGTGAAACGATGGAGAAGCTGCATCACCTAATAAAACTGCTAGCTTTTAGGAATAGATTATGGATTCACGCGAGTTCTCATGTAACGCCAGGTCGTGATGTGAGGCCTAGAGATGTCTTCGCGAAAATTATAAAAGGAGGGTGGGTAGACCCAACTGAGGCAGTAGATGTTCGCTTCTATCTATCATCTGCAATCCACCAACAACATTCCCAGGCTTGAATCCCATCTCAGTATCAGATCTCCATTCATCATGGTCTCCCTCAAAGCCATTTGCACCGCCTTGGCCCTTCCAGCCCTCATGGTCATCGCGGCCCCTGTCGATGATCTACCCATCGCGAAGGATGGCACTGATATTGGCACTCTTGCGGTTAAGGCGTCCATTACTTATTGCGAGCACACCAATTGGAATGGGCAGTGCGAGACTAGGCTCCAGCCTCTAACCGAGTGCTGTAAGGCGAACCTACCACCTTCTCCCTTCTACTTCCTCTGCTGGGCGCTTTGCATCGGTCCTTCCTCTGCATGGAGGTTGAGAAACACTAACACTCCGTTGTAGACAACTTGCCCTCCTCGTGGAATGACCGCATCAGTTCCATCCGGAACGATAGCCGGAGCTCTTACAAGTGTATTTGGTATGAGTAAGTTATATCTACTTTGGCCCAGTGGCTATCCCTCCTGGAAATGTACAAGCTTACAAGTTTTCGACAGACACGGCAATTGTCAGGGTCGTTCGTACGACAACCAGAACGATGCCAATCTGGCTGATGGTGATGGCTTCTTCAACGACCGCATTAGCAGCTGGTCGTGCAAGTATAAATAAAGAGACATGCAGTCTATTTGCTAGATAGCAAGTCTCCCCACAACTGGAGTACAGGGAAGTTGGAAAGCAGGGATGTAGGCCTGGTGGAGACGCGTTTTCAGTTCTGGTGTAGCTGTCTTCTGTCCTTGGCAGAGGCATGCCTTTGTTTGTCCTATTATTTTATTTGTCGGATTTGATCCTGCCACGGGGAGATAGGAGGGTTGGACTAATTGACAACGTAAATTGAACTACCTTTTCACAGAATTCGCCTACATCCCTTTTTGGGGTACACTCTGAACTTTCTTGATGCATCTCGCTCCAGGCGACTAGATAGAAGACTTAAAAAAAGCGCAACGTGAAGCAGTCTAGCTAGTAGCCGTCCTTTACGGATCAGGAGTATTCCAGTCGCCGCATTAGAGAAAACCAAACATGTAAGGTCGTCCAGAGAATGGCAGTATAAGGGGACACATTAGTCTTTACAAGCCCTCTGGCAGGTTGCGCGGCCAACCTGAAAAAAGAGAAAGGCAAGAGGAGGTAAATCAAAGTTTAGGAGAGAGCGAGAAGACCGGTTGAACTGAAAAGCTGATATCCTGCGTCTCGTGTCGACTCACCACGTGGTTTCTTTTCTTTTTTTCTTCTTGGGTGGCAACGATTTTGTTCGAAAGCAGATTTCCCGCAGGCCCTAGGTACCGTCAGCGGACAATTGTAAGATCCCGCAACCGTAAGCTATTTTCATCTCCGTAGCGAACCTATTATCGGACGGTTGTGTATACATAACGCTTGGAAATGTGGGAACGTTGCAAGGATAGAAAGAGGAAGCGCCGCTGAAAAATAGAACAGCGCTAACAGTTGCATTGTTCACTTTTGCTTCTGCCTTCCTCGCCTCTCTCAATATTCTTTCCATTTCTGCAATTGTCGAAAATCAGAGAAATTAATTTACTATTACAGCATTCGGACACCACGAGGTACAAACTACAATGTCAATATCTTGAATTTACAACAATATTTCGCAAATTAATTGAGAAAAACGGCCTGTAAGATATGTAGTTGAAATGGTGGCAAGGCCTCATAACGGCTGCAAGATGGTTGAGGCACTGCCCATCCACCGTCCAAAACTGCAAACCCCTCTCCTTTTATGAAAGTGGATATGGGTTCATGAATTTCGTATTTAGTGAGGCGGGTTGTATCTGCCTCACCGGCCGGTCGTTGGATGGATCCTCTTTGGCATATGATGGTTCTCCACCTCGGTTAAGGACGTGGGAGCATGTCACGTTAATCTGGGTGAGAGAATTTCGAGGATGGAATACATGTTTATGCACGACGATTCGACATAAAACGCGGTTGGCAAGGCATTGCCCTTCTTGGTTCTTGGCATTGGGCAATCTTCGCATGTAGGATTGGGGCATTTTGTCGTCCCCGCCTGCTCAGCCTCCACGACGTGACTGGATCTCACTCGCTACCACAAAGGATTGGCTGTGAAAATTACCCCATTGGGCAGTACGCCTCGCGCAACACAAGCGGCGTTCCACAATCGAACATTTTTTATATTCCCGTGAGTGCACGGACGCGAATCCTGCCACTGGTCCTGCCACTGATCCTGCTTGCAACAACAAACGGGAGCAAGCTTGGTCCCATCCTAAGACCACCCACTCTGAGGGCCCTGAGGGCCCTGAGGCCCAGACCAGTACAGGCTGCAGCTGAACGGAACGCGAAACGACAATGTAACAATGGATCGTAAATCCTTCCCCCCCCCCCTGTAAATCTTTTTTCTTTTCTTTTCTTTTTTTTTTTTTTTCCTGTTTCGTCTCCCTCTTCCTCCATCCACCGTAAGACTCCATGTTTGGGCCACGCGGCACATAACGATATCCATTCTTCCCATGCCGCTCCCCTACCTCAAATGAATGTTTTGAACTGCTGGACGAGATGTGGTGTCCATATCTTGCAACGCCGGGTGGTTAGGAGGGGCCTTTTATTCTTGGCCTTCTTGATTGTTGTCGGGGTACTTCTTCAGTACCGTGTAAGTTCCATACTTCCTTCCTTCCCACGCTCTGACTTCTCGTACCATTCATTATCTGGGCCCTACAACCTTGGAAGGGTAAACAGGGCGGCGGATAGGGAAACAAGGTGGCACGGTAGACGAGTTTGCTGACCTTTTTCGTGACAAAAAAACAGTCGTTGGACGGTTGGACAGCGGCCGACTATTGGACATCTGTCCACACCGACCATGCCCTCGACACACATTCCATTCCACCGGGAGAGCGAAAGCTAGCGATTATCCTTCCGGCGGACAATCCAAGTCCCGACCTATGCAAAGTCATTAGTAGCGCTGTCGCGCTTGGCTACCCGGCGCCCATAATTGTCAACTGGAGGACGGACTTTCACACCAACGAAGACGGCATAGGGCCATCGCAGCTGGGCAAGATTTCTGGCACCCTGAACTATCTTGAATGGGCGATGAGTGAAAAGGCTCCTCAATCTGAGAGGCTCACCGACAACGATCTCGTGCTCATGTTAGATGCATATGATATCTGGCTGCAGCTACCACCAAGTGTTCTCCTCGATCGATATTTCACGAACAACGAACAAGCGGATAAGCGAATCGCGAGGGAGTTTGGAGAGGTTGGCTGGGGTCTGATGCGACAGACAGTTGTCGTCTCAGCGCAGAAGGGATGTATGGCGCCACGGGACTCCGTCTCTAACCTCCACTGCGACGGCGTGCCCGAGAGCACGCTCCCGAAGAATGTGTACGGCCTCCTGACGGATTCTCCTCTATCTCGGATTTTGAGATGGAAGTATACGCGGCCGAAGTATGTCAACAGCGGCAGTTTCATGGGTCCGGCCAATGATGTGCGGAGATATTTCCGCCGTGTGAAGGATCGGATGGATCAAAATTTCCTGGCGATGGGTGACGGCCAGGAACTAGGAGGGGACCAGGGCGTGTTTGCAGAAATCTTTGGCGAGCAAGAATCTTGGCGTCGGCGGACGCAGCAAATCGGTACAGGAGGCGACGAGGCGCAGACGAAGTCGAGGGGCGAATTCGAGTACCACGTCGGGCTGGACTACACCCAGGAGCTGTTCTATCCGACATGTTATTCTGAGCATGACAGCTACTTTGTCTCTTTGAATGATGACGAAGAGGTAGCTAGGGAATCTGGACGGCTCGGAGTTTCACCGCCCCGCGTACAAGGGGTACCCAGGGATATTGAGGTCGCTGAGAAACCCCTGTCTATGCTCGATAATGATGGTAACGATGATGCGCGGAGAGGTGACCGTGGGTGGGGGGATCTACCGCTTTATGTTGACTTCTGGACAACGGCTATTCCCGTCGCGATTCATCACAACGCATGGAGAGACGGACTCAAGGGTCGCCGTCGGACGTGGTGGGATAAAACATGGTATTTCCCGTACTTGCGCAGACTTCTGCAGGCCCGCCTGAAGTTGACCAAGACGAGAATACCCTTGGCGACTCTCCCGGTGCTTAATGGCAGTTTGGACGTTTGGCCGTACGTCTCCGTAGCCCCGGATACGGCGGCCGTGCTATTTGTGCGGAACACAACGAAGGGAGAATGGAGCTTGGAGAAAGCGGACTGGGGCGTTGTCTGCAAAAGCAGCAACGCAACGATGGAGGCAAGCAAGCCATGGTATGACGAAGTCTTTCGGGATGGTAAAGGCCCGTTATAGCAGGGCAAATTGATTCCTAACATAATGATGAAGAAACGAAGAATTTTGATACCCAACCTTTCTATGCATCAAGTAATTGTACGCTTCCTGATGAGGATTAACGATCGATGACGAGATGGCAGATCTGAGACTCTCTTCGGGGATTTCGCAGTCAAGACGCTCCGTGACAATTTTCGGGAAAGGCGCTACCAAAAAAAGAATGAATGATGTCACGATCGAGAGCAACGGGGAACGAAGGTTTAATTTTGAGGGGATCTTATCAGGGAAGAGACGATCAATTGGTGCTCGTCACTTTGGAGAGCTTGAAGACCAGGATCAGACAATTGGACCAGGATTCGTCGTCCTAATGCAGCATAAGCTGAGTCAGATTTTCGTGTTCGTATTCACGAATCCGCGAATCACATCATCCAAGAAAAGGAGAGCAGAGACACGTCTGGGGCGAGCGAAACGACATCTCGATGATCTTGAGCTCAGGGCAAATTTTTTTTTTTTTTTCTTTTTTCTTTTTTTTTCTTATTTTTCCCTTGTCGCGTTTTGGCTTCCCGGATATTCAGTAATTAGGAAGAAGAAGAATGTGGAATTACTTTAGGAAGAGCACGCCTGTGCCGCCGCCCTTGGTGGCCACGGACAGGATCGTCCCGCTCTCCCAGGAAGATGACACGCAAATTAATCGTGATCTCATCCTCAACTTCATGATGAGGTTCGATTCGGTTCTTGATCCGGAAAAGTTGTACTCGGCGCTTGAGACCCTCTTAAACCGACCCGACTGGAAGAAATTGGGTGCTAGACTGAGGTTGAATGTATGTCGACGCACGCCCATTTGAGTCTTTTTTTCCCCCTTCGGTCGGCCGGTCCTGCACTCCTTCTGGTCTCGTAAGACCGTGGATGCAGAAATAATATAACCCACCAAAAGGCCGTAGCATGCGGCCAAAGCTAGCTGCTGACACCAACCGTGAAATCGCAGAGCCAGGGGAAACTCGAGTACCATATCCCACAGCAGTTCGACGACACCCGACCGCCATTCACTTATTCCCACGTCAACTATGACGTTTCCATCACCGAGCATCCGCTGGCTTCTCGCGTGCCAAGTGGGTTCTCGGGCGAAGAGCCAGCGACCGTCCTGGACCCTTATGAACTCTTCCCTTTGATGCGGCGAGAAGACGCGCCAACTAAGATAGAAGACTACCTGTACAGTGATAAGCCGCAGCTGAGCCTTCACGTGGTCTCTTTCACCGACGCGACACTTGTCTGTCTCACTTGGCCACACACTCTCTGGGACGCAATGGGGCGACGGGAATTTCTGCTCGCGTGGACCGCAATACTAGCCGGTCGCGGTGATGACGTCCTCCCACTCAATGGCTTCGACACTGATCCCCTCAGTGTTTTCTGCGAGCATCCAAAGGAGCAGTTCAAATTAATAGACAGGAGCCTTTCAATACCTCAGTTGATCGTTTTTGGCATTCGCTACTGGTTTGAGCATTTTTGGTATAACGAGGAGGAGACGCGTATCGTATGCCTTCCGAGCGCATTTATGAAACGTGCGCGGGAAACCGCCATTTCTGAGCTCAAAGCCGCCCGAGCGGAAGGCGGGAAACCTACCGACGATATATTCCTAAGTGACGGCGACATAATATCGGCCTGGGGCACCCGACTGCTAGCGGAGCATCTTCAAGTGGGCAAAAACCAGACTGTCTGCGTGCTGAATGCGTTCGGTTGGCGCTCACTTCTCAATCCTGACATCTTGCCGCGATCGAAAGCCTATGTGGCCAACGCCTCCTCCGGTATTTTTGCGTTCCTAAAGGGAGGCGACATCTTGTCTCGTCCTCTCAGCTACACGGCTTCTGAAGTGCGACATGCCATCGCAGAGCAAGGGACGCGTTCTCAGCTTGAGGCTAGCGTGAAGCTCACGCGGGAGTCAATTCGCGCCCGGGGCGTTCCGCCCATGTACGGAGACGCGACCATGCAGCTGGTGATTGTCTCGAATTGGTCGAAGGGGAGATTCTTCGAAATGGACTTTTCGCCCGCTATCGTGCCTGGTTCTAAGTCTGCGGGCGTGGGTGATGCGACGGGCAAGCCGACTTACATTCAAGCGGCCGGACATGCCAATGGATTTTCTATCCGAAATGCCTTTCAGATTTCTGGGAAGGATGGCCAAGGGAATTACCGGCCCCCAGCTCCATTGAGGAAGCACGTGTGGTCCAGTATTGAGAAAGCTTTGGGTGGTATTAAGTCGACAGATTAGACGTACCCAAGTTCCTCTTCGGGACATGCGTGGGCTAGGGGAGGATGATGTCGAGCCTTGATGTCGTAGACATCGTCACGACTGTGAATTACGAGTTCATCGTCTGAACCCACCTAAGCCCGCCCTATGGATTTTTTTTTTGTAGAGTATTTGGAATCGATCATGCTCATACCAGCAGTAATAGTGGAGAGGGAAAGAGATCAACATTGCCTGCTTATGTCCGTCTCATGTAATTATTGGTGAGCGGCTCGCCCGGCTCAAATTCGATTTGTTGGCAGTCCTCTTTCCAGAATACCTGGTGGGGACACGTGATGTGGCAGGCCCAGTCTCAGGCACGGGACCCTAGGGGATGGGGAATAAGAGACGAAGCGGGCGGCTAGTCGGGAGGAGTATGCGGGCGTGACGTACGAGGTTAACAGTCACGAACAGCGCCGGACAGCAAAACACGATCAGAAAGTGGTTTTAGAACCGCATGGCCTGTGGAACGAGGTGAGAATTCAAGATTACGAGACTCTCCAACAGAAGGGCACACAAACTTGTAAATAAAATCTAGACTACAAAGTGGCGAGGCTGGGGGGCAGCTTTGCGGTCTTTTGAAGTGGGGAGCTCCGCGGAACTCACCTCCGGACGCGCCGGGCGCCTGCAGGTGCAAATTGTTCATGAGAACTTCATGTTACATAGCCGGACATAGCCGCTGACTAAAGAGCCGCTATATCCGAGTAACGACGATCAGGCCTGACAACAATGACGTCTCGGCAAGCTCGGAGGTACGCAAGAGTTTTATCATATATCACGCGAATTTCCATGGATATCTTTTTTGAGTTCCCCCGTCTAGTCTCCATGCTCTGCTTTCCGGAGCTCGTGAACCGCCCATGGTCATGAGAACTTTGCCGACTCAAACGATCGCGATTCAAACTCGAATACCCGGGATCAGGCACGTATGCTTATGAGCAGGAAGACGGGAAGGAGGAGATGTCAACCTTGAACTCGTTCGTGAAATGGCTACGTCTCAAACACTACCAGTTTGAGATTACTTTCGGCGTCTACGTGTTTACGCCCGCTGAGAGATTTGTGTTTTGTGAGATTCACCCCCCCCTGCGTTTCGAGAGTCTCATCTAACATGTAGAGTTTTCCCTCTAGGGTCTTGCGGTTTCCTCATCACTACATTGGCACTTATGGCATCCTTGCTTTATCTTCCCCGTCATATCCAGTTCTTTCTCACTCGCGCATGGTTCTACCTCAGCGGCGACAAGGTCGACATGCTAAGGTGATGAAGATGCCCTGTAGGGGGCTTGCACACAGCGATGTGCACAGCACAGCCGTGGAAGGTGAGTGGCACTTGAGTGTGATGGCGCAAGTGATAGTGCAAGCGTGGTACGCTGAGGAATTGAGAGCTAAGTATTGTAGAAGCGGGTGGGCCGAAGAACGGCATACTGGTTAACGAATTCGCCCGTAAGGACATTTGGATGGTACATGGCAGTCGGTTTGTTGTGCTACACCCACGATGAGGACGATGTAGACTACGGATGGTAGTGGATCGTATACCCAAGGTTCATTTTTGGCGTTTAACACAGAAAATATTCATAATATTCTAATCACTATCCATACATGGTGCGAAGAGGAGATAATCCTTGCCTCCAGGATCTGTCGTTATCTGTGATTAGTAGGTTATCTTGCGTTGTGTGTTGCCTATTAGCTAAAGTGATCCTCGAGATGAGCGCTGAAATACTGGCGTGCAATTTGCAAAGTCTTGCTAAACGAGCTGACCTCATTTTCAGAATTCTTCAGTAATTACATTATCCGTTCCCCATTCCATAGATATAATTATGTTTCTTTCTTACCCGACAATGTTCTTTATCACACGGACGCACAACCCGTTATCGAATGTGGTCTAACAAGGGCGCAGTGTAGTTGAGGGGGAGATAGAACGGTAGTCAGAGGAGCAACTTAAATGCCACTGGGTGGTGGGAAATCGAATAGTAAAGCTTTGTTTCATTCATGTGATCCCCGGTGGCGTTGAAGGTGCAGAGCATGGAACAAAGGAGGGTGGAGAAGATGGCCTCCTGGAGAAGATTGACGGTGAACGAATACTGTCCCAACTACAGAAACAGTGTTCTTGTTTGGCAGATCACAGAGAAACAATATCTGGACTAATGAGAGCCCCCTGGGAGAACAAATCGAATAGAAGTCGAATGTCATTAAACCACGCAGTACAAATCCTGTTCAGGAAATGACGTGATAGCGAAGCGGATACGCCTGTAAGGAGCGGGTGGGTTATGGGGTATTCGTTTACTAGAGGAGAGACTTGAATGCCGGCGAGCCACAAACCCCAATAGAACCCAAATAAGGCATCTGGAGGGTTGCCAGAGAGAAAGGAAAACTAGAATGTGGAAAGTGTAGAAAGTCCAAGAAAATATGCGTCAGACATGAGCAGTGCTAATTGCACAATGCGGGAGTGTTCATAATACCATACCACATGAGTAGATTACATCTAAGGTACGCTTAAGGTGGAGGAGACGAAGGCGTAGAGGATTATACTACCCTCAGCTACGGGCTCGGCAGTCTATTGGTTCAGCTCGGAAGGGATCCGACCCCGAGTGCACACCGCCAGGTGCTTCTTACGACTGGGTTGAGAAAGAGGCCGTGGCAAGCTCGGAGTAACGGAAGCCGAAGGCAGGATATTATGCGGCGACAGAGGCCCTGGGCGACTGAAGAGTGGCACGATATCTACCCACACTGGCTGGAGACACTCCGGCCTCGTTGGTATCGCATGGGACGAATCCACGGGCGTATGCTCGCTGTTCTTGTTTTGGGTGGGTACTATAAAAGCAACTCTTCTCATCCCGGCGACGGCCGCCCTCTTCGATCAACATTGATCTTGTCTCTACATCCCGTCTCGAACCAGATTTGAAGATATTAACTAGCAGCCATCACGAGGGCGGCGCGATGGGCTTCGGCGGCTCAACCCAGTCGAAATTGCCCACATGCCTCGTCAACCACACACCCCCTGGACCATAGGCGCCCCTTGGCTTAGCTCCATCGTAGAGAGTTCCGCTGAGGAAAGTATGGGGAAATCCAGGATCAAATTCGTAGCTCGACTCGACTTCCCTCACTTCTTCCTCCGTCAACGCAACGCCGAGACCTGCAATGTTGCGCCGGATGTGTTCTAGCTTTCTGCCGCCCACAATCGGGAACACGTAAGGTGTCTTTTGCCTCACATACGAAAGAGCAACATGGAGCATGTCTACTCCCTTGGCCTCCGCGACCATTTCGAGGACGTGGGAGACTTGCTTGTCGTGGGCCGAGGTTGGGATGAAGTTACGACCAGGATTGTTCTTCTCGCGCTCCTCGAAACCTGCCTCTGTCTGAAATCGACCCTGGTTCAAGACACCGTATGGGCACAGTCCCATACCCTCGTCGCGGCACATTGGAATGATATCCCGTTCGAAGTCGCGCCTCGCGGCATTCCACATTCCCTGATATACGACGAACTGACGTAGGCCATTGGAGCGGGCGTACTGGTTAGCTTTGGCGACGATCCAGGCTGGTGCATCGGAGATTCCCAAGTACAGGACCTTGCCGGAAATCACGAGGTCGTTCAGGCTCAGCATCAGCTCTGGGATGCTGATGGTGTAATCCCACCAATGGACGTAGAAAATATCAATGTAGTGGGTTTGAAGCTTCTTCAGCGACGCGTCCAAGGAGATCTTCATAGATTTAGAACCGTTGCCGCCGTAGTTGGACTGGATCTTTGTCTTGTCGTGGGTTTGATAGCCGGTGGTATACTTGGTTGCTAGGACGATTTCATCTCGGTTATCGCGAGACTTCATCCACTCGCCCAGCCAGATTTCTGACTCCCCGGCCTGGTAGCTATTCGCAGTGTCGATGAAGTTTCCGCCTTGGCTGTAGAAATGGTCGAGGATCTGGAACGCCGTCTCCTTGGCGCATTCGCCATACCGTGCCTTGTGGGCTTCGCCAAAATTCATGGATCCGAGGCATAGAGGGGAGACTCGAACGGATGCTGTTGGTGCCAGCTGCCTGTGCCGGGCAAGCAAGGACTCTGGGGGCCAGTTCATCATCGCCGTCGTCATGTGTCTGACTCTGAGAGTATTTCCTTTCTTTGTTTCCACGGTGCATAGGGTCTAAGATAGTTGAGAGAAAGGCTAGACATTATGCTGTATAAATGTGTTTTTCGGCCATCTCGTCGGCAGGTTGAGTCACACATAACACCAGAGTGGAGCCGCACCACGAACCACTCTAAGCCCAATTCGACCCAAGTGGAACAACAGCAGCAACCGGTAAGATGGCCGAGCGGTCTAAGGCGCCAGGTTAAGGTTACCTTAACAAGTAATTCCTGGTCCAGGAAACTGGACGTGAGTTCGAATCTCACTCTTATCACAATTCTTTTTTTTACATTTCTTCCATTCTTTTTTTTTCTCCTCCACAGGAGTGTCAATGTATTATTCTCCACTTCGTCGTGAATCTGTCTGACCTGAAATAACTATATAAAATACTGAAATAGCATCAAAAGTGTAAAATGTCTAACTACAAGTCAGTACCATGAGGGGCTTGCCACAGAATGGGTTCAATGCATTGCTATTGATGCCGATGTGCTGAATCGGCCCTGCAAGAATTAAGATCTGAAAATTAAACAGCACTGGGAACAGACAGGGGGCAACAGGACGTATTATGATACCCAGAACACTCACTCCTCTAATACCTAATGCGTCTGGCTTGCAGGCCAGATCAAGACCACCACCTTCCCTACTAACATCTTCGAGAATCTCATTCGGCCGGAAGTCTGACTATGCCAACATCCCACGGAATTTTCCCGGCCTTTGGCTGAGTTTCAGGCACAAAGTCCAGCACCAGACCAGGTTTAGAAATCCTTGTAAGCACCTTATCGGTCACCGTTCTGTCGTTCTCCAATGACGTGAACCTTCCAACAAATCCCAAGAACTTGGCAAGGAGCCACCAGTGGCGCAGCATCAGGCCAGACAACCTCGTGAAGAGCCTGGCACGGGCCTCCCGCTCTTGCTGATAGGCGGCAAATACTGACTCTAGGTCCTGCACGGTTGGTGTTGGGCTGGTCTGTACGAGGGCGTGGAGGCGGTTGACGAGGGAGACGGCGGATTCTATGGCGCAGTTGCCGCCAAGGGCCAGATTGGGTAGCATTTTGTGCGTCGCATCGCCGACGAGAGCCACGCGACCTTTAGACCACTGACTTATGATGCCTTCTTCCAGATCGGCAAGCCGAGCTCGTCGCTTGGTCTGCCAGAGGTCGCCAAAGCAAACGCTACGGTCCTCGACCACGCGGAAATCTTTGAATGTGTCCGCAAGCTCCTCCATTTCGGTGTCGGAATAGTAAGTCTTGTTCGTTGTGGTCTTTTCGAGACGTTGATAGAAGAACCACATGACCGTATCGTCCGAAATCAGCATCTGAAAGGAGATCGGGCCTTTGCTGCGCTCAATCATTTCACCGGGAATCAAGCCCGGCAAAAGCGGGCCGCAGCCAAAGATACATCGGAAGGTCGCGGAAAAGCCGTCCGCTAGCTTTGTACGTCGATCTTCGAGACCGCCAAATAAGAGGCTCCGGGTTACACTATGAACACCGTCGGCGCCGATAAGAATGTCTCCAGTATATTCTGAGCCGTCACCGCATGTGACTGAGACGAGCTTGTCGGTTTGCGAAAGAGAGGTGACGGATTTTCCCGTCAAGACCAGTTCAGACGCGTGTGGCAAATGAGTATACATGAGTTCAATAAAGCGCATGCGCTCGAAGAGCATGAATGGATGGCCATGACTGAGAAGCATTAATGGTTAGCTTTTGTGGTGGTAGCCGGGGGTTTCGTTCGACATACTTTTCTTCGATATGTTCATACAAATCAGTTGAAAGGACGAGATTCCCCTCGTCTCCTAGACGCACATTCCGTTTCATCCTGGGCACCATTTCCTGGGCTGATTCCAGGATGCCGTTACCAAGTTGGTCAAGAACTCGTACAGAGTGCGGCCAAAGGCCAATACCAGCACCCGAGGCCTCGACAACGGTCTGTCGGCGCTCGAGGATGACGAGGTCGTCGATGCCCGCTTTCAGGAAGGCGTGGGCAAGGACTAGGCCAGTTGGGCCAGCTCCAACAATGAGAACACGCATAGTGATAAAAAATTTCCCAATTTGTGATGGGCACGGCTCGCGATTGTAGATAGGGTATATAGCTCAGGGAAAATGAATTATTTCAAAGGCCGAGCCTTGGCTGTCAATCCGGCCTCCCCTTCGCCATATATATCATGACGCCTCGGCAGGGCCATCAGCTACAGTTGTGATATTCGCAAGACGTTAATCATCGTCAGACTAATCATTAAAGGCATCGTCGCAATCTCACAAGAGACAAGCAAGCGATTGTTGCCCAAAACGCGTCTCTTACTCTCTGCCGCACAAGTTGCGCTGTGGCTTGTCGATGATGGTGTCGTGCTGTCAGCTGCCAAGTCATGATGCAGCCAATGAAACAGAGGGAGAAGGATTTAAGACGGGTTACGATTATTCATCATTCCGTTTTCGTACATTTGATCAATGGCAACTTTGATGTTTACTGATCTCGTGACGCGTCCTGCGAGCCCGCGATAAATGCTGCCTGCTATTGCAGTCTCTGGAAGATCGAATCACACTGAATCTGTGAAGGGTTCACAAATTCTTAATCGGTGTTTCCACAACTGACGTGTCTCTACTCAATCACGGCGCAAAGGCTTCAGTTCCTTGTCCCCCCAATGTTGCATTTTGAAGGTTCTCATAGCATTGCTGTCTTTCATGTTGCGAAAAGCTGGGGCAGATTTCGCCAAGCTAGACTTATGACAAGGGTGGACTTTAGTTGCTCGACTGCACCATTTTGGACTGATGTAAGGTCGAAGAAGATCAACAAACCGGCCTATAGCGTTAGGTATAGATTTAGTTCTAATTTCCATCGTAAGAGTTTGGACGATAACTGCTTCCCATGCTCTATTTTTATGTATCCCAGTCCTTGACCGATTTGTACTACCCCTTTTTGGCGGCCACCAGGGCGTTTCAGCACTTGCAAATTGCAATCCTCTATTTTTAACCCATAGATCGATGAGTTGAGACTTGAGATTTTAAAGCAATCAGAGTCTAGACGAATTCGGCGGCCGAGGTTCGCGAAAATGTGTGATCGCTTATGCTTCCTGATCTTCCAGGGCTACTTTTGCCGACATTGCCGTGCAGTGTTGATGGCTTGCGCTAATTGAGCGAGCAACCTCTCTTATCCCTGACTATGATAATCTGATAATCTAACGATGAAAAAAGGCATGTCCTACTAACGCCTTCCTTGCTTGGCTGATGGCGCACCATCAGTACATCTTCAACTCCTCCTTGACGAAATGTTTCGATATAGAAATAGACTTATTCGGATGTTCCTACGAAATAGGCCCACAACCCGCAGGGTCAAGGGTTACTACATATGTGGAGCGGCTAGCACAAAATGATGCCCCGACTTTCAGGGTTAACTGAACAGGCTTACATATAATTTACTCCGGACTTAATTCTCCTTCGTACGCATTCCTCCTCCACCAAGAACTTCGCGAGTAAAATAGACACGCTCTCATGGTTTCCGAATCCGATCCGTGCGTTTTCCTATTCTGGCTCCACCGAGTCGTGTCGTGATCCGTCGTTCGAACCCTGTCAAGCTCTGTGAGGTGGTATTGAGCTCTTGTGCTCATGGAGCAGCAACGAATTACAATGCGACATCCGCAAACGTGATGTAACCCACCCCAATCCCACCCTTCTCATCCCCGCTATCATCCGTCACATCGGTCGCCTTGAATGGACATGCCACACCTTTTACTCCCCTGTTTTATTAATTCTATTCCCCTTCCAGCACTCGTCGTTGGCTATTGCTAGATCCAGTCATGCACGGGAAATTATGAGATAATTTCTTGCGCGTGAGGGTCGACTCGGGTATCCCGAATACCCGACATTGGACGAATGGCCCGTGGCCCGTGGCTCTGGCTCTGGTGGGGACGGGAAGCGAGCACGTCTTAATGGATCAGTGGGGGTTGCGGGGAGCTTCCCAATGTCTTGACCGAGACTACCAGGTCGTGCAGGGGAATGCACCAGGGCTGAAGTCCAACAGGCAATGACGCAGCGGATTATTGACAGTCTGGGCATCGGATAGCTTGCCGGAGCTGATGAGGAGGTGTAACCCTGTGTGTGATCGATAATATTAGACATTTCAATGACGCGCTCGGACACGAGCTCTGCTCAGGACTGCTATCCATAGCCCTTAAGAACACCGTCCTGTCCTCGTCTCCCCATCATCGTGACTCTAGATACCTTCTGAATGTCAGGGCGATACTGACTTCTAATTGTCAATTAATATCCTCATTCTTCTCAGTCACTCTTTTGTCACAAGTTTTCATCGCCCTCTTAATTCTCTCACTTTGGTACTCATCAAGATGCTCTCTATCCTCGTTGCGGGCTTGTACGCCCTCTCTTCCATCCAGCCCGTCGTTGCGGCCGTTGCCGGGGACAGGGTCTGCAAGGGTCCCGTCAGCTCTGTCAAGTGCGAGGGCAAGTCATACGTCTACGAGAAGCTCGCCGGTGTCGGCCTCCTCCCTGGCAGCGGACGGGACAAATATGGTGATACGCTCGGTGGACTCGGCAGTTCTGCTACCATCGACTTGAAGAGCTGGAAGAAGGTGAAGGGAAAGTACACTGGTACTTTGTGGTCCCTTCCCGACCGTGGCTGGTATGTGTAATAATGTGTGCGCAGGAAGTGGACGCGTACATCCAAGAAACCCGACCATAGTGGCATTCCCCTTCTTTGTTGCGGTCCATTATGCTAACAAGCAGTGACAGGAACACCGAGGGCACCCTCAACTACCAGCCCCGTCTCCACAAGTTCACCGTCACTTTTGACCCTAATGCCAAGAAGACCAACGCCTCTCCTTCCAACCCCGTTTCCAACCTCGTCTTCTCGTACGAGGACACCATTCTCTTCACGGATCCCTCTGGCAAGCCTTTGACCGGCATTGACCCCACCGGCGTCTTGAACTTTACCGGCCTCCCTAGCGTTCCTGCCGCGACCTACACCGGCGATGGCTTCGGCGCGGGCTCCAGCGAGGAAGGCGATACTCGCGTCTGCTTGGATGCCGAGGGCCTCGTCCTCAATGACGATGGCTCTTTTTGGATCTCCGACGAGTATGGACCTTTCGTCTGTACGTATCATCTCACCTCTTCTTTTTCCTACTCTTGAGGTGATATTGTGGAACTAATTCTCGTTTTTCTATTTTTCGGCCCTCAGTCCTCTTCGACAAGCACGGAAAGATGTTGTCCGCCATCCGGCCTCCTGATGCGCTCGTGCCTTTGAGGAATGGAACCGAGTCCTACTCTGCTGCCTCCCCTCCCCGTTACGACCCCGATTTCAAGATTTCCCCCGCGAATCCCACTTCCGGCCGCAACAACAACCAAGGTATATTTTCGTCCTCAAATAATCAAATACCCTGGCCCAGTTGCGAGAATCGTCTGACAGTTATTAGGTTTTGAGGGTCTTAGTGCTTCTGCTGATGGCAAAACCCTTTACGTCCTTCTGCAGTCTGCCGCTATTCAGGACGGAGTAAGTAGTGTCTCGAGCTCGAGTCGTCGCGAGCTACTTGGCCGAATTCGCCGCTGAACACACTGCTCACCATGTTGTATAGGGTGATTCCAAGGACACTCGCGGCCATGTCCGTTTCCTCACCTACGACGTTTCCAAGAGGACTAGCCCCGTCCTTGTCTCCGAGAATGTAGTCCTCCTCCCCGAGTACATCGACCGCAATGACGGTAACAAGACCCGTTACGCCGCCCAGTCCGAGGTCTTCTCTCTCGCGAACGGCCAGTTCCTGTTCCTCCCCCGCGACTCCGGTGCTGGAACGGGTCTCGAGTTTACCGAATCCAACTACCGCCACATCGACATCTTTGATGTCTCCAAGGCCACAGACATCGCCAACACCAAGTATGATGAAGTTGGTGCCGCGGTCTCTCCCAAGGGTGTCCTCGCCTCGGATATTACTCCCGCTGTCGTCTGCCCCTGGATTGACTTCAATATCAACTCCGAGCTTGCCAAGTTTGGCCTTCACAACGGCGGCGCTCAGGATCTCGGTCTCTTGGTAAGTTTTGTTAACACTTGATAACTCCAAAATATGATTTGTAAGTATAGAATACCCGGCTCACGCACCAATGTTTCCAACTCGCAGAACGAAAAGTGGGAGTCTATTTCTCTCGTCCCCGTCCATGTCGATGAAAAGGGCAAGAGGAACGGCAAGAAGGGCGGCAAGCAGCACGAAGAGTACTACGTCATCACCTTGAGCGATAATGACTTCATCACCCAGGATGGCGCCATGAACTTTGGAAAGTTGCCCTACAGTGACGTGTCCGGTGCTGAGCTCCAGAACCAGGCTCTTGTGTTCAAGGTCAGGATCTCTGCTTAAACGAGCAAATCCAGAGCGTCGAGAGAGTTTTAGGGGTTAGGGATGTAATTGATGTGGAAATATTATTCTCAATACCAGTTTTAATACTTGCACAACTTGTACCATGATCAAAATACTGCTCTGACGATGAAGTCGACCCGTCCGAGCTGATGCCATATTTATCGAGGATAAAAAATGGTGTTACAGGACTCTAGATGTGTTTCTCAACAACGAGTTTTTCGTCAGCCCTTAGTCAATATTCTGCAAATAGGACACACTCACGATAGATACCGTCGCTCAAGTAGAGGTGACTAGGCGTTCATCTCTCAAATACTCTTTATCGCCGACTGGTTTTCTGCGATTTTCATTTTCATGGGTGGTCATTACTTCAGACGTTCAGCATGGGGGTTGCGGGTGTGTTTCTAGCCATCTTGCTGACAGCTAGTATCATTGACTTTGACACGGTCTGTTGCGAGCTTCTTCCGGAATGTATCTTCCCCCTAGAAACGACATCAAAGAAAGAATTATCACTAGATATGACTTACTTAGCTAAATTTAGTACGTCTCATTGATCAGCGTAGGAGGATGGAGCTAAATTTAGTACGTCTCATTGATCAGCGTAGGAGGATGGACTTTGTATGTGTGACTCTAGAGTATAGGCCTCAGTCGAGATGCGCATTACCGGGATCTACGACGAGAAAAGAGCAGGAAACAGTGACCGGTTTGTCTTGTTCGACGAAGTGAGTTTAATTGAGCACGTCTTAATAGTACGTATCAGGTACCGCTTCACTTATTTTATATCTATTCTGTTTCAAACCAGGACTTAGACGGGACGGTGGGAGTTTAAAGTTCCGGTTTTAGGATCGATTTGGATAGTTGGGGGAGTAGTGAACTTTGATTTTCTGCCTTTTTTTTTTTTTTTTTTTTTTTTTTTTTTTTTTTTTTTTTTTTTTTTTTGGAAATGGCAGTAAATCCTGAGAACCAATGTGGAGGCTGGCAGGCTCTGTAATGCCTACTCGTTTGCCAATTGTTAACATTTCCCCATTCGCCGTTGAAGAGGAGCCCTCATTATAATGTAAGACTCTAATTTCCGTCGGGGAACGTCGCCCATGTATAAATTAAGAGCAGTATCGAGTAGTCCATCGGCTACAGGTACTACACCTGCTGGCCGGAGACATTTGAAAAGGCTCCGACGTCTCCAATAGGAAGGCGAGGAAACTGGAACTCTGAACTCAATCTCGGAGACATTTCAGAGCCCTCCCCCCAGCGATCCCGGGCACAAGTCACCGAAGAATGCATATAAGAGTGGTGACTACGTCCGTTCTCTCCACTGGCCGAGCACACATAGAGTCTTCCAAACAAATATCTTCGCAAAATCCTATATTCAAAAAAGCATCTCCGTGAGCCCACTATGTCCGTCAGATATGAGCATACTCTTTGGCTCTGGGTGGAAGGCATGTTCCCGCGCCGCCTCGACTACTTCCTCCTCTCCAAGGGCCTCGTGGGCTCCCCAGCTGACCTGCTGGCCGGAAGGACAACCGAACCCAACCTGCGAATTGTCCTCATGGAACCTAATTTGTCGGGGTCGGGACCTCAATGGATATTCAACCCTGCCCAAGACACACTTAAGCCCGGTACTAGCACGCCTTGTCTCCGTGTCGCCGACCTAACAACCGGAGAGCAAAAATGGGTCCACGAGAGCACTGCAATTGTGTGCTACCTTGAGGAGGTCTACACCAGCTCTGGGCCAGATATGCAGCCGAAATCCCCACTCGACCGCGCACTCATGAACGACCGCTTGCTTGCGATCAACGACGGATTTGCCCATGGAGTCGTCTACATGAAGCACGCTATTCCGCAAACGAGCTTCTGGTCAGGACTGAAGAACGAAGACCGCAGTCTCAGTGCCGCGCGCAATGGCTTGGCGTCTATGGTTGTAGCCTTTGGCAAGATGCAAGTGTGGGCTGAGGACAGCCTCAATATCACGGGCTGGCTGACGCCGGGTATTAATGGGCCTGGACTGGTTGACTTCTGCTTGGCCGCGCTATGCCGATACACGGAGTTGTCTTACGGGTGGGAGATATTGGAGGATGAGAAGCTGAAGCCGCTTGCGGACTGGTATAAGAGGTTCCAGGAGCTGCCCTGGTGGGACGAGCTGGAAAATAGGGAGGGAGTGATAGCGAAGGAACTTGCCTTTGGCAGAGAATGTCGCGAAATTTAAAGACATGCGGAATGAGGCCCCTTAAGACCTATACCACAATTTCAATCTACCTAAAACCTGAACATTCACTTTTCTACTAGCTTTGGCCTTATTACAGCCGGGCTTCGTAAATACAGTAGCTTATTTCTCCAATTTCAAGAGTAGATAAGCTCCTTCCAGGCCCCCTTCTATAGTGTCTAGCGTGCCCCTCTTGTCAGGACCGCTGGAGACATGAATAATCAGAACAGGACCCAGACCGCTTCACCTCTGCGATGCTACTGCTCCGGCCGTTCCGTGGAGCGCGAACCGCACTTCGTGCTCAGGCCCATCCGATGGTTCGCCTTCCTCCTCCTGTCCTGTATACTGCTAAGAGTACGCGATCACGAGCAGCGTCCGCAGGTCTCCTTCGCGATAGGCTTTTCAGGGCGTAGCTGCCTGACTAGAAATGCAAGGCGCTCGTATCATAACCTTGTCAAGGACGAACCGCTCCATCTAATCCTTCCTCCCAATAGTGATCAATCGCTGTCCGTCCTCTGTGGTGGTTGTAGAGTCGAAACCAAGCTCTTCTTCGATTTTTTTTCCTTTTTTAATTTTTTTTCTTTAATTTACAGAAACGCGAGTTCTGTAGTACAAACTGCAGTCGGTCTCTATTGATGCCGGAGTGTTCGGATGTTGACCCCCTATCCGATTAAACTCTGGGGGCTGATTCACGAAAGCGCCGTCTCTCGGTGCTATCAAATCCGAGCGGATCTGTTGCTTGGTTCACAAGAGGAGGACGGACCGAAGAATACATTGAAATGCCCAAAGTGGTGTCACAGGAGACCGGAATTTGCCAACACCCACAGCTATTCCTGATGGGATTGGATTTAGAGATAGCGTTTACTGAGGGGCATGAGCATCCGCCAAGGGACGAATTATCTTGTGTGGTAACGTCGGCTGGCTCCATCGCTACTAACTGAATCTAATGCATGCCGGATAGCTGTGACTCGTGAGAGAAAACAATTTTGCCTCAGTCGAGAATCGAACCATGGCGGGCCCGCTTACTTAACACACCCGCAGAGAGCAATCGAACCTTCTAGAGGAGGAAGTCTGCCAGCTCCAACCGCTGAAGCTGCCCGGTGTCTCAGTCCGGGCAAGCGACATCAAAATTTCACGGCTGGATACTGGACAATTTGGCTGGGGAAAGTATGTTGGACGTTACATGTGGTGAACGAGAACGACAGCCGAGCGTCTGGCGGCTCTGGCCCAAACTTCCAACTTCGAAACGTGGAGAGACTGTCTTATAAAAGGGCCCCTCTGGCTCTACCGAGTACGCTGGTGCAACTCTGATCTCGTCAATCATTATTACCTCTCACTGGAAGAACGTGATCAGGCAATTAGCGAAGGCATCGTATTCTCGTAGCGTCGCGCAGAGTATGGAGCTAGATATGCTACGCAATGTATTGATATCGAGGAGCTCGATCGAGTATTGAACCTGGTGCCTTCGCAAGTTTGGTAGGGGAAGTGAGAGAGCTGAATAGCCAGCGGTACTTTCGGCACACTTTTCGTGCGTGACTGCCTCCCTACGGAGTCGGGAACGGTGGAGAAGCTCGGCCGATGACAGCGGGTCGGCTACCTTGTCGGCTTCCTTGGCCTGTGGTAATTCACCTGGATCATGTTTTCTCCGGGTTAGAAGATGAGACGAGCTAGGAGTTATGTACTAAAGCGAATGCGCGAGACGCAATAATTTGACTGGAATTGCTGGAATGATAAAGTATTCAAGCTGTCGACGCCTGAGGTCTGAGGCCGGCTAAAAAACGTGGCAGTCAACTCAAAGACTGCACATCGTACAAGCCATATAGAATCCCTTTTTAATGGTGCTGGGGTCGTATTGGGCCTACCAAATTGAGCAATATGTCACGGCTGAATTGAAAGCTTAAGAGAGTGGACTATATATTCTACTCCCAGGACCAGCATCGGAACTTTCGTGCCTGACGGTATCGTCTGGAGTAGATGATGAGATCTTAGCTTCCGCATCTTTCATGGACTAATAAATTCGCAGCGAGAAACATATGGGGAATAGCCTGCCGCGATATCAACCTTCTAAACTAGGAGATGCAATTCCGAATCGAACCTACAATATTTTAAATTCTCCTGGTTCAGATGCTGCGAGATCTCGGTGCGGTTCCTGCGACAAACAAACATCATGCATGTCTTATCTAATGATGTCAAGACTTCAGAACGACGAGAAGAGATCAAATGGGTAGCGGTTCTTTGGATAATATATCTCGTGAATATCTCCTCTGGCCCGGCGAGTCGATCGGGCCCTAGAACTCTTTGGATGCAGCCGTCATAGAATCCCGCCTTGTGATTCGTAACGCCTTTCTCCCGTCGATATTACCTTACTGCCTCGACAGCTGCAATCTGGATTGACTGTTCTGTAATCCGGATATCCACACCCGATATCATATACCAAGGCCTCTTTATACCCCGGCAGTCGTTTCTGAATCTGGTAAACATGGTGGGTCGACTGGTAGGTCCACCTTGCCGACCGAAAGACCGCCGTATATTACCTCTCCACCCTAATTTGCCCCGGATTTTTGGATAGATTAACAACCGACCAATTCCATCAGCCCTGGTCAACAGCCGGACGAGAGTTCGGCGACACATGATATGGCCGCAATATGCGGCAGTTGTCCCCACTCGTCGCCACATTCGCCTCGCTCATGGTGGAATTGACCCCCCTTTTTAGCCCAGACGTGCATCTGTGATACGTTGATATGTCGATTCATTGATGGCAACGGAGAATTATTGCAAATGAACAGGGAGATTCATGTTCGGCGAGCTATAGTCGGGGTGTTTTATATCGCCTCCGTTTAGTGGGTTGCCTGCGCTATATATGGATGAGGATGCCAAGGCGGTCCTCTTCTGGTTCAGGCTGCTCCCTCGCTCTCTTTCCCTCTTTCCCTTCCCTTAACTCTGCTTCCAGTACGCCGCGATCGAACCCGCCTAGAGTCAAGTTATTTTCTCTCTCAACATTCAGGTCAAGATGATGCTCAAGTCTCTCGTCGCTCTTGCGACCGCTCAACTGGCCGTCGGCCAGGAGCTGATGCGCTTCGGATGCTCCCAGCTCACCCTGGACCGCATCGATCCTCTCGTGAACCCCGGTGCCCTCCCGGCTCCCCACATGCACCAGGTTATCGGCGGCAACTCGTTCAACGCTACCATGGACCCCTCCAGCCTTGACCCACCCCGGGACTCGAGCTGCACGACCTGCACGTTTGCCGAGGATTTCTCCAACTACTGGACTCCCAACCTCTACTTCCGTGCCCGCAACGGAACCTTCAAGCACGTTCCTATCTTTGCCAATCTTGGTCTCGGACAGATCCAGGGAGGCATGACCGTGTACTATATCCGAGGTTACAGGGCTTCGGACAAGGTCACGACCTTCAAACCCGTAAGTCTTTGGGGACGGTGTCGGAGTTGTTGACATGAACAAAGTCGTAAGTCTAACGTTGTTAGGGTTTCCGCATGCTCGTGGGCGATGCTGCCAACCGAGACCCCAAGAAGGTCCCCCGCCAGCTCTGCTTCCGATGCGAGCACAACTACCAGCAATCGCCTTTCGGTGGCGCCCCTTGCACTGGCACTGACACCACCACCTTCCCCAAGGAGGCCTGCGGCGGTGGCTGGCGTGTGACCATCACTTTCCCCACTTGCTGGGACGGCAAGACCCTCGACACCCCCAATCATCAGGACCACGTTACATATACCTCTTCGGGCTCCTTCGAGACCGGTGGCGCCTGCCCGGCCTCCCACCCCGTCAAGATCCCGCAGGTTATGTACGAGATCATGTTCGACACCGCTCAGTTCAACGACCCCAAGGACTGGCCTGAGGATGGTTCCCAGCCCTTCGTCTGGGCCATGGGTGACACCACTGGTGCCGGTATCCACGGTGACTACCTCTTTGGCTGGAAGGGCGATGCTCTCCAGAGGGCTATGGACGCCAAGTGCAACGGTGTCAACTGCCCCGGCATGGAGAGGCAGTCCGTCGACGTCTCCAACCAGTGCGCCAAGGGCCAGATGGCCGCCGAGCCCGTTGGTGACGATGGCTGTAAGTTATAAATCACACGCCCCCTTAATCGAGACGGCAAGTTTCATTCTTTTGAAATACTAACCTTTTCGACAGGGCTCACTTCCCTCCCTGGCAACTGGGAGCTTTCTTAAACGGAATTCGTCTATCTTCCCTATACAGTATCCTCAGTCGGGGAGTAAGATCGAAAAACGATCTGTTTGATCTTACAAGATTGTCATCTCAGCCGAGGCTACAGAATACTCTTCTTTGTATATACCTAGCATCGTACAATTAGCGTATCGTGCTTGAGAGTATGCGATCAATTTGTGTGCGATTGTTTGTGTGTTTCGCAGTAGAGGTATCGGAACCAGAGCTCGTAAACACATGCTAATAAATTTATTGCTGCTTTGGAAAAAGTCGTCAACGCTCTTATATCCGGATGAAGTATGTGTGATATTGAACGGCAATGTCGGCACAAATGCTCCCGTGGCTTCGAGAGGTGCGATCGGACAGGAATCGCCTCAACCCCGGCCTTTCTCATCAAACCTGATACGGAAGCACCGGTGAACCTCGAAGGCAACATTTCAATGGATTTTCTCGATAGGAAGGAGAAAAAAGATTCGAAGGACCCAACCACGGGATGAATCAAGTTCGGGATGCTTTACATGACCTTAGAGACGGTAATCGAAGAGTCACAGGAGAGATCCTCACCGGAGTAATTAATACTATAATGTCATTATGCTAGTGCCTATCTCGGAACAGAATCAGACAGTCGTGAATCATTTCGCCTCGTACACGTAAAGAGTCGAATGCTCTTCGTCGGGCAGAAAGTATAGCCTCAGCTTGCCGTCCACAATGGCGACGTCAAATGGATTCTTGGCCATAGGGGCGCCCTTGTCGGTTACCATCGCGATGGGAACATCGGCGAGGGGTACCATGGTCAATATGTCGACAATGGCAACTCCACCGATGGTGACCTTGTCCTGTTGGCCATCGCCTCCGCCAATGTCGCCAATGCCACTGCATATCATGACAGCGCGGAAATCGTAGGTCTTGGAATGTCCCAGGAACTTGCAGTCCTGGTAGTCAATCCATTTGCTCGGGTTAGCCGTGACGGCCAGAGGAGTCGTGAATTCGGGAATGGGCTCGGCCGGGTAGGCGAGAGACCAAAGGGATGCCTTGCGAGAGCCCCAGTTCAAGGTAGCAAAGTGGCCGGTGGAGATATCATGCACGACACCGCCTTGGTGATCGCGGACCCGAAGAATCGGCTCCGGCTCTAGAGTGGAGGGCCGCATACGCACGACGGTGCCAGTGGAATTGGGACGGTACTCGCTGAGGGTTGCCCAGATGTATGTGCCGTCATAATCAATACCGCCATTGTGGTATTCAGCATCACCTTTCTTGGAAATAGAGGCATCAGCGACACGGCGTCCCTTGCCATCAAAGACGATCATGTGAGCGAAGCCGATGCCGGGAGTGCGATCGGTGCCGTTGATGGGCTTGTCATATTTCACGGTCCTCTCCACATATTCACCGGCCGAGACGAAGTAGCGATCCGCGCCCAGGCGGACGATTCCCTCCGGTTCCCATGTGGGACCCTCAAAATCGATTTTCTCAGCGAGATTCCATGCCGTGGAACGACTGAGGGCACTGAACTGACGGATAATCTCCTCCGACTGCGACGACGAGCCTGGGAGAGGCAGCCGTGTCGGCGCGATGGACTCGGCAGTGTGGTTATTCGAGAAGGTAATATTGAGCGCCGCTTGCGTGGCGGCGGCCGTGAAGACGACGCTTGCAATTGAGTGGAGGATGGGCTTCATCGTGGCGGCGACGAGTTGTCCAACGGAGAGCAAGCCAAGACTCATCCCGGTCGCGAGCCGGGCGGGCAGGCCAAGAAAGCCACGGTCTAGCTATTTATGTCTTCGAAATCAATAGTGGCAGGAGCTCTAAGATGCATGGAAGATGACCTGTCGTGCTGTTTGCAGGGGATGGAATCCTGGAAAGGATGTGAGCGTCTTCGTTCTCTCACCCTATTTCCAGGCGTGGCCAGCCCTCACGTGGGCAACTCGCTAAGTTCATTGGTTGTGGTGGCACTGGAGAACCAATCTTTTTTCCCACCTCGGTAGCTCTCATTCGTCGCGATGGTCACTGCCAAGCCAAAACAACAACCTTTTTCGCAGGGCATTGCAGGTTCAGAATGGCACTTTACAGTTTTGCTCACCGAGCAGCTGGCCTGAAGGGCACAAGATAATCAAAGTGCTGTTGCATGAGGGTAATTTTGGATCACCATCGCCGGAGGACGAATCTTGGCATCGAGGAGGGGTTCAGGACACCGTCTTCCCGTCTTACTGGACAAGTCTGGGCGACACAAGAAGATCAATCCTCCAAGGCTTGGTGACTTATAAGTTAGAAATCCCCGTAGACTTGATTATGTCTTCGATATCGCACCCCCCGTTTAGTTTGTGGACAGTCTCTCGACGACCAGGCATTGCCTCTGTGCTCCATACGCCGCTCGTTACTTTACTTACGCTCGTTTGCGACTGTCGTCGTTTTATGCTATAATATTCATCCTTGTATATATTCAAAATTCCTGCTTCTCTTTAAATAATCGTGGCATTAATCGTAATGGCTGCCAAGACCCTTTTCACTCTCCTCCTCGCCGGGGCCGCCATCGCAAAGTCGACGTGCCCGGTGGTCAACTGCACCGACTCCTCCGCCCTATCCGATTACTCGACCTTGCGCCTCCGAGAGGTCGGAGCCCGGAACACTCTTGTAAGTTAATGAACTAATGAACTAGGGTTGCACTTGGGTCGTTTACAGTAGCATTGGCCTGCCGTCTAACATCCATTGTGATGTAGGACTGGAGAATCTGGCTCCTCCGCGATGGGAAGCCCATCTCCTTCTGGCATGACGTGCCTGTGTACCCCGATGAGTCTAACCATCAGGTTGTCAACATGGTGGTTGAGATTCCTCGTTGGACCAACGGAAAGGTTGAGATTAAGAGGACCGAGCCCTTGAGTATGTCTGCGTAACAACATCCCAGAGCTACCCTACATCCCGTGGCAACAAGTGACTGAGCTTTCCTCGTGTAGACCCCATCTTCCACGATGAGAAGAAGAGTCTGCCTCGATTTGTGGAAAACGTGTGGCCTCACAAGAGCTACCCGTTCCTCTACGGGTCTATTCCCCAAACTTGGGAGAGTCCCAACTTTAAGCACAACTTCACCAATTTCGAGGGCGATAACGATCCCGTTGACGTCATTGACATTGGCTCCGAGTATGCTAAGCTCTCGTTTTATTTCTTCTCTTCTCTTCTCTTCTCTTCTCTTCTCTTCTCTTCTCTTCTCTTCTCTTCTCTTCTCTTCTCTTCTCTTCTCTTCTCTTCTCTTCTCTTCTCTTCTCTTCTCTTCTCCTTTTTCTTTCGGCATTTCTTACTTCCAAGCTAACGGTCCGCCAACCAGCCCTGGATATGTCGGCCAGGTCAAGCAAGTCAAGGTTCTCGGTGGCATCGCATTGGCCGATGTACGTGTCAACTCCTGAACTCCTGCAATGAGATTCTTCTAGCTGATGTGATTTAGGGCGGGGAGACAGACTGGAAGGTCATTGCTATCGACGTCAACGACCCCCTTGCCGCCCTTGTCAATTGTGCGTGGTTTTATCCCTTCCACCCAAGCTCCTCCTACTTTCTGGACTCGATGACTGACACGATCGCAGCCGTTGAGGATCTCGAGAAGTACCGACCAGGCCTCGCCCAAACCTACCGCGACTGGTTTACTGTAAGCTTTTCAATTAAGACTATCGATGAGCCGAATTGCTGGTCCAGAGCTAATTCTTTTCCCCTCCTCCAGTACTACAAGGTGGCTCGAGGTGACGGTATCATCTCCATCGTTGGTGATACATGGCAGAATGCCGACTTCGTCGTCAATGTCCTCGAGGAGAGCCACGGATTCTGGCAGGACCTCGTTGCCGGAAAGGTCGACACCGGTGAGATCAACTACAACCAGACTTCGGACACCTCTCTGGAGAGCTTCGTCTCCCGCTGCGAGGCTATCGGCGAGTTCAGCATCCCCAAGAAGAATGCCAAGAAGCCGGCCGCTGCTGTCCCCGAGAAGTACAGCTGGTGGTACTACCTTGATGCGGACTACAAGCTCATTGAGCTTCCCAGCAGCCCTTAAGATGGAGAGGGGTGGCTAGCCTTTTAATTCTCTGTATACATTCTTATTATACTGTTGAATAATGTTAATCAAATCTTCCTAGCCCCCGAACTCGGGATGCTAGAGACATTCGGGAATTGATTCGCTTCATGGTTCTATAATAGCGCCAATAGTCACGTCTTGCTCACATGCAGGACCATCTCAAATTCCTCCTCATTTTCATTGTATATCGAAAACCCGCAGGATTCATACAGAGCTCTTGCTCGCACACCCCCCTTGAGTACCGCAAGTGTGATGACAGTATTGGCACCCTGGACATCTCCCCGTTCTTTTGCAACTTGCAATACTCGGTTCAACACGCGCCTCGCTAAACCCTTCTTCCTCGCCTCGGGTAGTGTGTACACAGCATTAATTGACCAGAACAGTGTCCCACCGGAGTCAGCCACCTTCTTGGTAACTAGGCTGTTGGGGGCGGGGAGGGGACCTTGAAGAGTGGCTCCGGAGAGCACTGTCCGATCGCGGCTGTCAACAGCGACAAAAGTAGTGACAAGATGGTTTGCCACTCTCCTAATCCAGTCGCCATCTGTCATGTTGATTTCTCTCTTATAGGTACTACCAAAGGCTATCCAGCACGATGAGTTAATGTGGGGCCCCGACTTGCGCGCATTATGGCGCACAAACGAAAAAGAAAAGACATAACGAAGCCCCATACCTGCTGGACTCTCTTGCAAAGAGAATAATCTGAATGGTCGATATTTTTCAAGGTAGAACCTGACGCCTTCATTGTCGGGCAGAATAACTTCGATGGTCCATTCGCGTTTTCCCTCGTCAAGCTCCATGGAGACTGGCGATATCTCCCATAGTACTCTGATCTTTGATGATTAGCTCTTGCTGCGTTTTATAATCGATCCTCTAGACTATTAGGAAAATACTCATCCATTGTTCCTTTGCTGTATGTTTACTATTGTTGTTGCGCGCCCTATCTGCGCCCTTCGCGTCTACGCCCTGTTGGTCATTCTGTTTCTGTGACTCATAGTTTCAGTTCACATCGGCGACTAAGATGGGACGAAACGCTCAGTTAATAGGCAAAGTGCGGTACATGCAGCCTCAAATTAGGAAGAATTATATTATCATTGAGGCCCTAAAATTTTGCTGTCGATGCCGCTTGACTCTAAGAGGTACGCCCGAAATTTCTATCTCGTCATTCCGTGTGATAGTATCTTGATTCCCACGATTCCACTTCTCGCGCAGGGCTACGTCCGCCATCTTATCGTAAAGGAGACTCACCCAACACGTCGTGTTGACGTAGATATTAGAAGAGCCGCTGTGCTCGATTCCTTGCAGATGCGCATGATGAGCTCCTTCGGGAGATCGGTCAAGTAATCCATGTTGTAGAGAGGTGGTAAGATAATGGATCAGGTATTGGTCGAACTTTGGCAGGATCATGCAAGAAGGTTGAGGACAGAGGTTGTTGAAAATGAAAGGAGTCCTGTTTTGGAAATGGAGGGAATATTTACAGGTGGGATTGCTCTGAAGCGATGCGTGGGTTTGTTTTATGCTCTCCACAGGTGTTTCTACTCTCCGCTGGAGTAGAGGCCCAACTGGAGCACCTCTTCGAGGAGGAGAGACGGAAGCTCATGTAGTGGCAGTAAATACGCTGCCACATCATATAGACATTTAAGGATCCTGGAGCACCACGCGGTACACCCGCGACTCCAATGTTTCAATGATCCGTATCAATGGCTTGTCCCAGTGACTTCGGGTTCCCACGCAAACGAGCCTTGAGAAAGTAACTAGGAAGGGTGCGAAACCCCAAAGAGTTGGGCCTTACCTTACAGTATGGGACGCCAACATCGATATAGAGGCCCGACGTTCGGCACTCTCCATCTTGGGTTTTTGGACAAATCGTTGCTGCTTCATACCTCTAGCCCGCTCTTTGCCGCGGCTCTATGCCCACTATCCCCAACCACGACCGTGAAGTTAGACGGCATTATTATACACGGGACCTGGCCCACGCTTATGTAGCTTTGTTCTCATGGACTCAAAGCCCCGGGGCTACCAATTGAAATCGGAATCTTTCTCTGAGATGAGACTAGGGCCACGGCGCCATGGACGAGATGATTTCAGCTTTGAATCGTTTGATCCTGAATTTCCTTGCTAAACGAGCATCTCTTTCCGACTAGAGCTGGTTGTCGACACCCAAGACCGCTGTTCTCATTTCCTATATTGAAATTATCCTTGATATTGCCACGGTATTAGGACAAGCTAGAATTTAATGTCTACGAACAAGTATCCGAGCAAAGTAATGGAAAGCAAACCGTCGACGGGAGTGCTTAGCCCGGAGGATTTTCTTGCTGATACCTCATCTCGTGGTTTCACACATTCCAGTGGCTGTCTGTTTCAAGGCCCATCTTGACGAACCACTCGAGGCCAATGCCACAGCTGGCATTCCCTGTTCCAGGTCACGGGACAAGAAGGAAGGAATAGCGGCTTTATCTCCCCTCCCTTGTGGGGGAAGACGCATTGAGGTATATGATGCCTTTGACTGTCTTCTTCCAGGTGTGGAACATCAACATGGGTTGTTACATTACCCCCAGGTGTGTTAAGCAGATAGATATCGATCTACGACACGGACTTATGAAATAACGTGTTTCACGTCAAATAATCGCGACGGCCGCCTTGTCTAGCTCAAGCCACCCCCTTGGGAGGATTCTCAGACAGGTTTGCCGGTCTTGGTGTGGTAAAGTCCCGTAGAGATGTATCGCGTGCTCAAAGCCGTGTTTTGTCATCAGGCTACGCTTGACGGCTGACGAACGGCGCTCTCAGTGTGTAGATCCCGGCTAAGGCGGTCTGACAGAGCTTTGGATGGCTCGCTAAAAGTAGGGCCAAGACAAGAATAAGATAACGACAAGCCTGTAATAAACCTTCCTCCCTATTCAAGGTTGATCTCTTGTAGCCAGGAGGAGTAGGCGAGAGAGTATCAGGAGACCCTACTTGACGAAGGGATTTCCCGAAATAGGTTTAGAATTTCCAATTACTGGCGTAGCCGATAGCGGATTCGACACATAACGCCATCGTACCCAGATCCTCGGGTCTCTGGTGAGGGGCAAGAGCGCGAGGTGTGGCTTCTGTAGTGGCAAATTAACACCACCACGGCATCGGTCTATTGCCTTCATAGCGATGACATTGGTGACACTGTCGATGCAGTCTAGCCCTCCCGAGCTGTGTTTTTCTTAGCTTTGACGAGATGGGGCTAAGTTATCAAAGTATACTTTGCACATTCCCTTTCCAAGAACTTGAGAGAATCGTCACTGTTCATAGGGGAGCGTCGCCTCATCCTTTCGGTATCCTATCGCCCCTATGTGGCTGAATGTTCCCACAAGGGTCTAGCGCCAAGCCACACCCATTCACTCGGGGCCAGACTCTCCTTACCACTGACAATGCCAGCACCGAACCCACCTGGAAGGGAAAGTGGTGTCCACTAACACATACGCCACTGAGCGCGACAGCCAGAACATTGGCTACCTTGGCTGGTAAGTACGAAGCAGGCGGTGATGGCAAATAGGAGTATCTGTCGATGGCCAAAAAGGGCCAAGACTGTAAAAAAAAGAAGCTGGAAAGAGATCAAAAAGGAGAGGAGAAGGGACTAGCAGATCAATAGTCATTCCCCAAACTGTCTCAAGCGTGAGACAAAGAACACGAGTCTTCCAAATTATCATCCCCACTAATGCTGCACCACACTAGCTCCAGTAAACTCGCGCAGAATCGGGGAGTCTCGTTCAACCATCGTCACCGGAGAAGCACTAGACTCATTCCGGCGCCTGCTATTATTGGAACATTTCTACATAGCTCAAACATCTTGGCCACGCATAGTATTTCATGTAGCCAACGCCACTACACAACAAGCGGGACTCCCGATCGGCTTGCGTGTTCTGCTCGCCCGCTCCAACCAGGTCTGTGAAATCGTTTATTTGTATTTTTTTATTTTTTTTATTCTTTGTTATTGTTTCTTTTTCCCCCCTCTCCCTCGCTTCCCCTCACACATACACACGTGCGGTAATAGCCCAAACCTAGCGGTTCGGGACCGCATGGCCATTGAAGCGGGAAATGGCAATAGGCCTATTGACCTCGGTCCTCCTGACCATTATTCTGGCCGTTTCTAGCCCGGGAGCTTCAGCCATCGCCCAAAACTGCTCGGCCTTTACCACCGACGCACGGTCTGTCTTCACCCACCATCGCTTCTATGATTTCCGAAACCTCTCCAAGGATGCGGGCCCTTCCAGTGCCGGGCCAGTAAGTCCAGCCCTCTCCCGTACTGTGGGTGACTACTGGACTACGGACTGGGAGGTCTCCGACCTTTTCAAGTGGGAGGCTCACCCAGGATGGGCACCAATATTGTATTCTCCGGAATCCGTCGATCGCAGTATGTATCCACCAAGTTACTGCTACCACTGATAACTTAGTTAAACACCACGCTCACGCATGTACATGGAACAGAGGACAATGGGGACGGATCCCTTCTTGAGCTGACCACCACGCAGCTCAAGAACGGCACGCAAAAATCCGCGGAGCTGATCTACAGAGAGTACAACATCACCACTCTCTCACTGCGCATTTTAGCGCGAATCACAGGAAGTCCCGGTGCCTGCGCCGGCTTCTTCACTTATTATAATGACACCCAGGAGACGGATATAGAAGTCGTGACGCGGGATCCCGTCGGCGTGTTCCACGGCTCCAACCAACCCACATACGACGGGCAGGAGCGGCCCATTCCAGACACGTCGTTCAACATCTCGATGACTACCAACAATGCGGGGAAATCCCGCGAAGAGTGGAACACCTACCGCCTCGACTGGATCCCAGGCCTGAGCTCGTTTTACCTGAACGGGGAGCGGTTGGCCCAGACAGGCAAGAATGTCCCCGTCGAGGAGAGTAGGCTAATCATTAGCATGTTTGGCAACGGCGGCTCATGGTCGGGCCCTATGGAAGTTGGGATGGATGCCACTCTGGAGGTGCAGTGGATCCAGTTTGTCTTCAACTCTACTTTTGCCAGTCCAGGATCAGGTGGCGTCATTTGCAACATTGATGACCCCGACTTCATGAAGGATCTCCCACCTCCAGACAGCATTGAGGACAGCGGGCAGCCGCATTCAGCTACGCCGTTCCTGAAATTGATCGTTCTATTTGTATCCGTATATAGTATAATATTATTCTTTTAATAGATAATACCTAATACCCCCACGATACCCATCGAAGCATCTCTGGCTCCCTAATACATTATACCTGTACGAAGTACCAAGTGGTCTGTTCTTGCTGTGTATTTTAAGCCACCTGGGAACATCGGAAACTAGTGTACTGCACTCTCCACCCCTGTGCAGGTGATCGTCAGTAATTTTTAAGCAGGGAAGCTCATCTTCATTTCGCTACAAATTCTTTGTTTGCTTCGATGGCCAATACGACATCATTCCAGTACACGTTGTCCTCGTCAGACCAGCCAAAGCGATATCCAGTGCAGTGAGCCCGCCCTAGCCTCGATGAGATCGACGACAAAACTTTGTTATTGAAATCGGTCTACCAAGTACGTCTGAGTCTACAGAGTAATGGCCATCATGTTACATACGTGAAGCATTCAATTAATTTGTGTGTTGGTGAGTTGACGGGCTTGGTGGTGGCTCCAGGCATTATACTACTCCCCCTCAGCCCTCGGAGGTTACGTATGAAATAGAAAAGACCCGCTGCTCGCCCGTGTCTTAGAAGGTATCTCAGGTGTGCCAACACCCTAAAAGGGGGGCCATCGTCATCGAGTCTGAGGATCGTCCGGAGCGGCCTGTCTTGTCGAATACGTGGCAATGAAGCAAGTTTGCGATCTCCAACTCGACGATCGCGTCACACATCCCCGCAGAGCTTGCTATTTTAGGTCATTTCAGTTAACATGTAAATCGAGAGGAGGCATAGACACTACAACGGAAAAAGAAAATACCAAATTAAGCTTTATTCTTCGACGCATGTTGGAGACAGTCTCAGCCCCAGCCTTGACAGCAGTGTTGGCGTTGTCTTCAAAGCTTAAATGAAGACATTGACCAAATTAGGCTCAAACGACTTTGCTAGGCTCCAGTGGGCTGTGTCGTATCTGCAAGAGCCCGGGAATTATGGGGAGGGGAAAAAATTTTCCGTGCGACAGATGCAGGGGAATTACATGCCAGAGCCAGCTGGAGCTGAGAGAGCGCAACTTTGATCAGTCCATCCCGCCCCGCTCCCCTCTTTGTTCCTTCATTCCCTCCATCCGCGAAGACACGCACGTCCACCAGTCCATTCGTTCTCGAGTCATATTTTAGTGAGCGGGTCGATCGGCGACTGGTTAATGAACAAGGGGGCTCGCATCAAGTGTGGAGCCAATGAAAAAATCTGCCATGATCCGCCCAGGGCTCAATAGTATCTGCACAGAATTCAGCAGCACACACTATTCTCTTTAGCGCCTATGCAGCTAGTCTGATCGATCAATGTCGTCCCTACTAGCGTGGTTTACTTTAACACTGGCGGGCTCCGATTCACCACTATAGAGCAAACGAAAGACACTGACCTGGGGGGCGGGAGGTCGCAGGCCCCGTCTTATTGGCTCGATCTGAACATCAGTGCCGTGTTCCCAGCTCCCTGGAACCCTGAAGGCTACCAGACCCCTGCGCCAACGTCATCTGAAGAACCCTAGCTCTGTTGAAAGATCGGCTTCCGAAGAAGTACGAAGTATGCGACAGCAAGAATGCGCCGCAAATTGACAACTTCACCTAACGAAATTACGAGGTTTTCCTGAGGGCTTCGTAAGCCCGCAGGAACGATATTTGCGCACCTTGCCGTCAGAGCCGTCGGTAGCAAGGTCCAGAGGTCTCGGTACTGTCTGCACTGACAATAAAAGTTATTGAATTCTTGCCTACTAAAATTGTGAAAGCCGCCGCCTCTTCTCGCCACCTCACTCCGATGTCCGAAAACTGCACTTCTTGGCTACCCCACCGCGCCGAGTTTCTCTTAGTACACATGGAATCACCTTGACTCTGCCCGGTCCTCGTGGCTGCCTAGGAACAAAAGCACGGAAAGAAAAAGAAACACAAAAAAAAAGGGCGCAGAAATACCTTGCTCTTGGTACCATTCCATTGGTTAATTTTCAGCCCTCTTGCCATGTCACCCACATTGACCACCATGTGCACCTATGTAAGGAACGCTAGAACGCTACAAAATAGCTCAGAGCTAATACTGGTATAGGGCCTTCTAGCGCTAAGTTTAGATTCTATTTCTCTCGTATCCCGGTTGGAATGCACCGTCCACTTGTTGCTTACTGCTGTTGGTGCCGTGTAGTTGTGGGTCTGGCGGGCAATCTCCTCTTCCTTGAACAGATCGAGCGAGCCACCGTGTCTGTGGTATGCATACTTACTTCGTACACTAGTGGAAGTAGTAGAGATGCAACTACTCACACTTGACACTTCCCGGGTTCGCGCCGTCTTGGGATCCGCACCTCAGCACTCCAAGGACCTATACGGCCATGAGCTAGCAGCACGAGCCTGTAGTAGGGCGGGTCGGGATTACAGCTCCACGGCAAAGGGAGGGATCCCCCCGGTTCACCACACAGCTTCCCTGATGGCGTGGGCGAGTACCAAATTACGCCTTTTCCTGATCCGGAGCCCAAGCGGGCTTGCTGGACTATCGATTTCTGCAGGTAAGCTTCAATAATAGGAAATCCACAGAGCTTCAGGTCACACAGCTAGCGTACCCAAATAAACACGCATACTTTTCAAGAGAGCCTTATAGGGAGACGATTGCCGTCGCTTGCCATTCCATTATGGCTCATACCCCTGGCAAGCGCTCGGCTGTCTTCTCTCGAAAGGAGCCTTCCCAGACTGAATCCAGATCCTTTCCGCCCATCTGATGTGTGGTGTCCTGTTTTTTTATGTGATAAGAACACACAATCTAGCCCTGTCTGAAACCAACATATCATCCGCTCTTTCATTACCGAGGCGTCAGGGAGCTGGACCTCCCCTTCACCTCCCACACATCCATTCTCATCATGACATCCCCGGAGTTCCGGCCAGGCCATCGGCGGCAGGCCAGTTCCTCGGGACCGCCCGACACTTTTCTGTTTTCTTCACCAGACCTTGAACCTCTTCCTGAACCCTCTCCCGTGTTTCTGCGCCACGAAGGGGACTTCGGGCGGCCTCGCTCGCGAGATTCCCCTCTGATCGATCCATGGTCCCCAACAAGGCTATCCGCCGGCCATTTAAGGAATCGGCCCAGCTATCCTCACAGTCGAGCTTCTTCGATAACACTCCGTGGCTCCGAGACACCTCCCTCCCCTACATCCTTGAAGGGCTCAAACTGGAACCTCACACCTAGCCCGCAGGAAGGAAACGACACAGAACCCCCTGAGACTTCAGGTGACCCCGAGAAGGACGCAAAGAAGGCGGAGACAGAGGCAGATGTGGAGGTAGCACCGGCAAAGAAGACACGGGTTTGCAGGGGACCCGCTTCCATCTGCCGATCTATATGGGCTGCCTTCCGGAGGCAGATATCTTTCCGCGCCGTCTTCGACATCATCGACATCAGGGACATCTTTTGGCCATTCTCATGGCGCAAGTATGCGACTCTCCTCGTAGTAGCCGCTCTCGTGGCCGGCATCGTTGTCTCCAACCATTACTTTCACTGGATCGAGAAGGCCATGGCTCAGACGAGGACTTTCATGTTGCCGGTTCTTGTTATAGTCATCGGTTTGGAGCCACTCATGATCTTGTTCATTCTTTGCGTCGCCAAGATTCCCGACCGAAAGGACATCATCAATCCGCGATATCCCGAAGCACTTAACATGAGCGAGGCTCCCCAGGATAGTGAGCTCTCTCCCAACACTGGTGAGAAGAGAGATTTGGAGGCAGGACATACGATCCCAAGCTCTTCCTCTCTTCCCAATCGCACTGCGCTCGTCCTTCCATGCCATAATTCGGATCGCGACGCCCTCAAGCGCGTGCTCGAGTCGGCCTACCCACACTTCCGCCCCCGAGACATTTTCATCGTTGACAACGGCCGGTCGAGGCGTCCATCGGATCCCACCTTCCGAGACTGGGTCAAGGAGCAGCATCCGGAGATAGTTTACGTTTGGTCTCCCATCGGATCGAAGAATGCAGCCCAGCTTGTCGGATCCCTTGCCGCCAAGGACTACGACTACATCCTCACGGTTGACGACGACGTCTGTATCCCAGCCAACTTTGAAGCACCAGAGGACCTGATCACCGACGAAGTTAAAGCTGTGGCCTTTCCCTTGATGGCCACGAACCCGGAAGGCAAGACGTCGCTCTTCCTTGTCAGCTGGCAGGATTGTGAGTACCGTATGGCTGGTGTTACCAAGATGGCCGAGGACCGCATTTGTGGTGTTACCTTCCCTCACGGTGCTGGTTGGTTCGTGGAGCGGGAAGCCTATATTACCATGCTCAGCCACTACCATCCCATGGATTTCATCGCCGAAGACGTAAACTCCGGTCTTTCGTTCATGAGGATGGGCAAACACATTGCCATGGACGGCCGCATCGTCCTCAAGACCGAGGTGCCAACCACGATTCTCGGCCCGGGACTCAACTGGTGGAAGCAGCGATACAAGTCTTGGGAGATGGGCCGACACGGCCTCAGCCTCAAGTTCATGATCCGAATCCTATTCTCCCTCAATGGCCAGGGCACCATCCAGGGCATTCTGTTCCAAAAGTTTCTCTTTACATACAACATTCTCTCCAACATCATCGATTTTGTTCGCGTCCCCATCTTCGTCACCATGGGCACCAATGCTATGTTTTGGATGCAAGCAGGTCTACTTTCACTCTTTTCCATCATCCCTATCCTCGTCTACAGCTACGTCAAGTGCCGTCGCCGGCCGGATATGCGCTGTAGGTTCTGGGGGAGTGTAACATTTCCTATCTACAAGCAACTTTACTCTTTGGTTTCTATTTTTGGCGCCATTCGGTGTGTTCTGTATTATATCGGCGGGCATAGACTTCCTAAGACGATCCAGCAGATGGTCAAGGACAGCGACGACCGATGCATCTGGCTTGATCCTCGCTTCGAATCGAACCCAGGATTTCTTGGAGATCCGAATGAGCCTGATGTCAATCTCAGTACCAGCCGGGTCGATCTCTCATTGTGAGCTGTTACTCGGATATTGTCTTATTTGCTTTGATTCAATATGTTTTTGTAAGGAGCTCTATGGTGCCTTCTTTTCTCTGTCGTTTGCTCATTTTTAGCTGGAATTTTCTTTACATTCGAGGACTGTTGTACTATCATGTTATATTACGTTGGGGGTATTTCACATCGGCCAAGGAAAATTTATACGGATAGGCTTAATTCCTATAGAGGACTACAGATCGATAAAATTAATCCTAATTTGTTCTGACATCACCCGATCTTCTCCGCTACCCCATCCAACAAGTGCTATTTTCTATATCGAAGTATTTGAAAGGCAGCAATACCTGGATTTCGCTCCACCGCGGGAGACAAGAAAGTGATTCCCAATTCGGCATCTCATTTCCGACGACGCAACCTAAGAAGATCTCCAACTTAATACGACGTTTTATGGAGGAGAAAGCCCACGAGGATACTCTATTGGATATCATCATGTCTATGTCAACCACTGTGCCGGGATTCGATGCTCCTTACGTAGTCCGGGGACGTTCTACATTTCGGTCAACCGTGGGCGTTGCTGTTTGGAAGCGGGATATATAATGACGATGCCTTGCCCTGTCAAGGACTCCCGGCCATCACGACCGGCTTTGCTTCTCGCCGCCCAGGAAATTTGAGTGTCCATTTCATAAGTCTTGACAGGCATCATGTTTTTACTGGCGCATTTGGTGTTTTTCTTGCCGCTATTGGCTACTGTGACAGCCGGATCTTCTCTCCAGTTCCTCGCACCAAAGCAAGATATCGTGCTTTGGCGTGGAAAGGGGTCCGATAGCCCTCTAACGCGGCTTGGCGCCAATGGTCCTTGGGCTTCGGGCCCGAACGTACACGGCATTTCGACGGCCGTTCCAGAGAATTGCTATGTGGACCAGGCTGCCTACGTCTCGAGACACGGTTCGAGATATCCCGACAAGGGGGCATACACCGAGTGGAAGGAGATGGAGTCTAGGGTAAGTTCCTCCTCTCTGCAGAAAGGAGATAGTTTTTTTTCCTGTTCTTTTCTTCGATCAGTCATATTTATAACACGGACTTCAGTTTTCTGCGGGCGGCTACGAAGCCAAGGGCGTGCTTTCATTCCTGCCCACCTGGAAGCCTGTCCTCACAAACCCTGATATTCAAATCGCTATGCTGGGACCGACTGGCAATAAGGAGGCTGTGGATATGGGCTACCAGCTCCGTACTAGGTATTTCATGCCTCTTGTCGTCTATTTTCTCTTCTCCTGCAATGGAAATTCCTCTGGAAAGCTGACGAAGCGCAGATACCCGCAGCTCTACAACGACGGGGATGAGTTCTATGTCTGGGCCAACAATTATACTCGCGTTCTCCAGACCGCCTCAGGTTTTGTGAATGGCTTTCTAGGGGCTAGTTCCAGCAAGCTCGGTAACGTTGTCGCCGTAACATCCAAGGGGATAGCCGAAGCCATTGGAAACTCTCTCGCGCCATCCGACATGTGCCCCAACTTCAAAGATCAGAGTGGCGGGGATTACGTTAAGACATGGAACAGCATTTGGCAGCCTCGAGTGCAGGAGAGACTTCAGAAATTGATTAAGGGGAACCTGACCCTAACGCTAAGCGATGTAAACCTCATGCCGTATCTCTGCGGATTCGAAAGCCAGATCACTGGGCGGCTCTCCCCATTCTGTGATGTCTTCACGGACGACGAACTCAAGATGTACGAGTACTCGAACGATCTGAGGTACTACTACGGTGTCGGGCCTGGAACTGAACTGCCTCCCAAAATGATGACGCCATTCCTTGACAGTCTCGTCGACCTCTTCGTTCAGGGCCCTGCCGTGGAAGGAGTTGGACTGGATGGCGCACAGTCCTTCCAGGTGCCGAAGCTTCTGGTCTCGTTCTTGAACGACGGGCAGCTTACTGAGCTCGTTAGCGCAAGCGGCGTGTTCGACGAACAGGAGCCTCTCTCCGCAACGGAGATGAACGATGACCGCTTGTGGATTGGATCCCGATTCATCACGATGCGAGGCACCATTGCCTTTGAGCGCCTCAACTGTATGGTACCAGCCGGGAAAGAAGAGACAAAAACCTCTCTCCCATCTTCAATCAGCTCAAGTCTTCCAACCCCGACTACCACCGGAAAATGTGGCCCTCGCAAGACTCGAACCCCGTTCAACCCTAGCCAGGGCTACGTGAACGCTACGTACTTGCGCATTCGACTGAACGACCAGGTATACCCCGTCCCATCATGCAAGGACGGACCTGGATCCTCTTGCGCACTGGAAAAATATGCCGAGCACGTCAAAACTAAGTACGCAGCCGAAGGCAACTGGGTGAAGAACTGCAACGTGATAATGGACGGTAAGCTAATAGTTGTGCGTGGAGCGAGCTTCTTTACGGACCTTTCGCAGCCCCATTTAGCAAAGTACACGCAATAGTTATGGGACGAATGAACATCGATGGACAAGGTCTATGTTATATTTTTTTAATCTTTGGCGATGATAACCGCCTTCACTTTCTTTGTGCCTCTCTCAAAGTTACGATCTAATTATCAATCAGAAAATATTTGAGAATGATGCTGATACCTATTCCGACATCCGATGCGCCTGATCGACAATGCTTCATAGAGGCTCTCGCCAGCAAAGTGTCAATTTTTGACAATGCTGTGTCCAAGTTTCCACCATTTCTCGGTGACGATTGAGGAACTATCCGCCGAGCAGTGTCCAGCACGTGTCCGATCTACTTGATCCCTGGGAGGCTCTTAACTTCTGTCATATATCCGATCTTATACGCCGCAACCCAAGAATACGGCGCCAAGCCGCTATTGGCAGTGTCAATGTCACCTATCCGGAAGTCCTACCCTCCACCGGCCAATATAAATTTCCTCGATTTGCATGGGTGCTCGTGAGGACGTCATCCACATTGATTGCACACGGAGAGCCTTACTGAACACGGTTCTTAGCTCCATGGTATAATATTTGCCCACGTTGTAGCCAACTCACGGCTCGATTACTGAGATGGGCGTTCGCCGAAGCTATGATCTATAAACTGGAGAGTCGGCACTCCGGTTGATGGCATTATCACGGTGTCCACCAAACAGCCACGAATATCACGTCTGTTTCTTTCAGGGTTGTGGTCCGAACTTCCCTCAACCTGACGGCTGTCGACAATTATACCCATGATGAAGGTCACTCATGTCCTTTCCGTGCTGGCCGCACTCGGCTCAGGGGCTTTCGCCGCTCTGGGTGGCTCCTTCGCCATCCTCGCCATGAACGTCGCGGGGTTGCCCGCCATCTTCAACAGTAACGACGTTCCTGGAGATAAAACCACAAATGCGCGCTCGATCGGCTCTAAATTTTCCCAATATGCTTACGATATTATCCATGTTCAGGAGGTAAAAAGCACTAATTCAAGTCCCGTAAAGCTCAGTCGTATACTCTAACACTAACCGGTCATCACTTCCAGGACTTTAACTATCATGCCTACGTCTACGAGACGGACAACCACTCCTATCGCACCCCAACTTCCGGCGGCGCAGCAATTGGTTCCGGCCTCAACACTCTCTCCAACTTCAACTGGATCAATTTCTCCCGAGTCAAGTGGAATGACTGTTCCAACGCCTCTGGCGCAGATTGCCTTACGCCGAAAGGCTTCACCTTCATGAGACTGTCAATCGATGACGGCGTTTGGATCGACGTCTACAATCTTCACACGGATGCCGGAACGGAGACAGCCGACCTCGCCGCGCGAAACAGTAACTTGAACCAGGTGGCATCGTACATTGATACTTGGAGCGTTGGAAACGCCGCGCTTGTGTTTGGAGATACCAACAGCCGGTATACGCGCGCATCCGACCAAATCTCAATCTTCAGCACCCAGAACGGCATGACGGACCCTTGGGTCCAGCTGGTTCGTGGAGGCGTCACTCCGACGGAGGAAACTATTTGCCAAAACCCGAGCACCACGGATTATTGTGAGACAGTAGACAAGTTGTTCTACCGGGGTAGTCCGATCGTCAACCTCTCGGCGATTTCCTTCAATTACGACAGTACCAAGTTCCTCCAGGCAGATGGGAATATTCTTTCCGACCACAACCCCATCCACGTCCACTTCGACTGGTCCCTTTCCAACCGGTTTCGCCAGTCAAATTATTGGGGCGGCCCTCATGGAGACTGGTTCAGCGACTTGCCCACACTGAGCGGCAAGAGCGGCTCGATCAAAACTTCAGCCATCACCTTCCGCGGAGCGTCGCGTCTTGATTCAGTCGGCCTCACTCTGGCTGATGGCACCAAGTTTGTGCATGGGGGAATGGGAGGATCAGAGACAAGTTTGAGGCTCGGCCAGAATGAGTACTGGACCGGTGCGGTACTCTGCCAAGGCCAAAAGGACGGGCGTACGCGCAATTTCTACATTCAAGCTACCACCAGCGCAGGCAACAAGGTTTCTGCTGGAAGCGTGACGTCTGATTGCAACACGTTCCAGGCTCCCGCGGGATGGCAAATTATCGGTTTCATGGGCCAGGATGGCGACGAGATTGATCAACTAGCCTTTATTTATGCACCGCAGTAGTTTAGACGATGCCCAATGGATGGTGCATCTAGGAATGAGCTCGAGGATGTTCTCCACGTTCTGCAAGGGACCCAGCTATTGGCGCTATCTCTCGCATCTCCCTCGAGTATATTTTGCGGCGGCGATGGGGCATTGCAGTTAGCGTCATTGATAATGGCGACTGTATGAACCATCGACTGGGTTCTCTGGCGCATGTTCTTCGTGTATTGTATTCGGGGCTCATTCAAGGGTTCCAGTGCTCTCTAAATATACTGAAAGTTCTCCTCTAATAAGTTCCAAGTCCCTTTGGATACTATGAGATAAAGACGGGGGCAGTAATCTCGAAGAGCAGGAAAAAAAAAAAAAAAAAAGGTCCAAGTGTAGGAATAATGCCAAGCGCACCAACATCGGGGGAAAGCAACAAGATAGGAACAATAGCCCGAACGGGAGCCGGGGTGGGTGACTTCGGCAAGGTTTTGGGTGGCCCAAGTGCAGTCTGACAACGGGGTTATATTGGATATCAAGTCACATATGAAGAGCAGCGTACTCCACTTAGCACTCATCAACTCCGGAGGACATGATTCCACGGGGAAGTGCAAAGGCAAATGGACTGTGCTCTGTGCTCTTGGACGGATGAGCGTTACCATTTCCGGAATAGGACATCGGCCCGCGTTTTGCAGCCTTGGTGGCCCCGCACACAGCAGTCAGGGTCAGGGGTCTCTCTTTCTGCATCCCTGGGTCCATCAAGGTCCAGGTATGTATGTCAATGGAGTGGGAAGTGGTGAAGTTGGCATCACAGCCCCGCAGGCAGATCATCTCCGTTCTCAAAGACCATCGATCTTCATCATGTACGACACTTGGAGTGGGAATTTTCCAGGTTCGGCGGGGGTAATTTCGTCGGATGCATCCCATGCTGTTGAGAAATGCGGGCAATCGGAAACTTAAAGCTCCCTCTGCTGCTTGATGGACTCGTCCCCCTGCCCATCACTGGTAATTAGCGCCTTGACATGGCTCCATCAATCTTTCATGCCCCTCTCCGGCCGTACCTCCTGTCTTCTCATGTTGAACAAAAATGGATTCTCGGCTTGCCAATCACAGTCGGACCTACATGACGTCTGCAGTGTAAGTTGAGGGGGTGGTCGTCCCATCCCAATACTGCTGCAATTCTGCAGAATCCCCCACTTTCTAACTCCTTCGCCCGGCAGGTCTGGGAGCGGTTCCCGTCCGGATTACCCTTGATAGGAAGCATTGCTTCGTAGCACATACGAAGTATCACTTCAACGGTGCCGTGCTGACCTCGGGGGTTTAAATTCTTTGTCCCCGGTTTACTGAGAATACTACGCTGCCTAGCGGACTGAGTGAAATAATGCTGCACGAACCCCTCTCCAACCTTTCCTTTCGCCTCTCCCCACACGTTAAGTTCTCCTGATCTGTTTGCCTGCATCACCATTCCACGTTCCTCTGGTTCCGCACTATGTCAGTGCAAACTCCCACTCTTCCGTCAACTGGGATGTATTCATCACCCGACACTCGGCAATTACCCCAAGCTCCGTATACATACGGAGTAGCTAATATATTCGTGCAGCAAACTAGGATCGAACCATACAGCCATACAGCAGTAATGGCATGAGGGCCTGCATATCCGGGACGGGCCACGGAATAAGCGGTGTGGGGAAATCGCTTGGAGCAAAGCTCTCCTCCATTTCCGTCACTCTTTTACTCGGCCGGGAAAAGCATTTAATACCCGGCGAGAGGTAGCTTTGTTTCGTTTTCCAAGTCCGGGTGCTACTCGGGTACATTGAGCGAGGAAATACTCTTCAAACAATGACGTTGTTCATCGCATTGGTTGCTTCTCTTGCTGCTTCGGCGACTGCCCTGTCGCGTGTCGCCGTGAAGCGCCAGATTTCGGAGCTCGACGAGACGTACGACTTTGTGATTGCCGGTGGGGGAACCGCGGGCTTAACCATCGCCGATCGCCTAACCGAGGCCTTTCCAGAAAGTAAGTGCCGCATTTTTTCTTCTTCTTATTTCCTTTTTCGTGGCAGCTGTGAACTAATCCCTACTATCTTCCCCTCCTTTCCCGTTTCATAGAGACAGCCCTCGTCATTGAGTATGGTGAGATTGAGTACGCCCCAGGGACCTTCGATCCGCCTCTGCTCGTCTGGGGAGGTGCGGGTGCCTCGGCTTCAAGGTGGTTCTTCGAATCCCTACCCAACCCGGATGTTTTGAACAAGACGGCGGTGGTTCTGGCCGGCCAGGTCGTTGGAGGTAGCAGTGCTGTGAACGGCATGTTCTTCGATCGCCCGTCTCGCTGGGATTTTGAGGCGTGGGACCAGATTATTGGCCCCGAAGGCGATGACAATGATGAAAAGTGGGATTGGAATGGTATCTTTCCATTTTTCAAAAAGGTAAGAGAGAAGGGAGTCGTGATCAAATATCCCCGGTTCAAATGAGAAAATGAAGACGTAAAACTACAGGGACACAGAGAAACGAGCGGGCGAGCTTGAGAAGTAAGAACCACAGAACTAACCGATCATAAAGAGCGTAACTTTCACCGAGCCATCCGCCACCGCCGTCTCAGAGCACGGCTACACCTGGGACCTGGCTGTCTACCCGGGCACCACACCCATCTACTCCAGCTACCCTCCCTTCCTCTGGGGCGACCATAATGTCGCCAGGGAGGCATGGATCGACATGGGCATTCCTGCCCTTCAGGAGTGCGCTGGCGGTGACAAGAACGGCCTCTGTTGGATCCCAATCTCGGAACACCCCGTCACCTCGAGGCGATCCCACGCCGGCCTAGGACACTACGCCGCCGTCAACGAAACGAGGAGCAATTATCACCTCCTAGTCAAGCATCAGGTGACGAGGGTGCTATATCCTGATGGTCTCGAGAGCGGACCGCCGGTTGTCGAAGTGAGGGACCGAAGCGATGATAGTCTGTTTAACGTGACGGCAGAGGCCGAGGTTATTCTTTCGGCTGGTACTTTCCACACGCCGACTATCCTGCAGCGAAGCGGCATCGGCCCAGCATCGTTCCTAGCCGAGGCGAGTATTCCTCTCGTTCTTGACCTTCCGGGAGTTGGGTCAAACTTCCATGACCACTCCGGTCCTGGCTTCACATGGAACTGTAGGTTCTCTGAAATCCCAGCATGTGGAGAAGCGCCCTGTTATCAATCTGTAGTTAGGGGAGGACCGCTGACGAGAGACTGTGTTCAATAGACACCACCCCGGGAGACTGGTCCCCATTACCTTCCGACATGTCTGACCCTACCTTTGCCGCTGATGCCACTGCTGGCTTCGATGAAACTCCTGCCCGAGGACCGTACACGCTGGCAATGGCCAACAGCGCCCTGTTCCTCTCGCTTGCTAACGTTACCGATGACTACATGACAATCGTCAACAGGATCCGCGACATGGTCGACGACGACTCGGCCGCGTCGTACCTCCCAGCCGAGTACAGCTCCCATCCCGAAATGATCGCCGGGTACAACCATCAGCTCTCCGTACTTGCCGACTTTTACGAGAACCCTGAAGCTCCGAGTCTCGAAAGCCCGTTTGCCACGGGTAACTCTATGCGCGCTGTCATGCTCCATGGTCTCAGCCGCGGAACTGTGCGTCTTGATCTCGCAAACCATCTTAATCAACCCATTGTGGATTACCGTTCTGGATCCAACCCCGTCGATTTCGATCTGCACCTCGCCCATCTCAAGTACCTACGCGGCATGTTTGATACCCCGACCATGGAAGATCTCGGCGCAGTGCTCGTCGCGCCCGGTGACAACATCGTCAGCGACGAAGACCTGATCCAGTACATCAAGGAGAACATGGTGTTTTCGTTCATGCATCCTTGCTGCACTTCGGCGATGATGCCGAAAACGGAGGGAGGTGTCGTCGGTCCGAACTTGAGAGTTCATGGCGCGGCTGGCTTGAGGATTGCGGACATTAGTGTATTGCCGTTGACACCGAGCTCGCACACCAGCGCGGAGGCTTATGCCATTGGAGAGAAGGTGAGCAAATAGACGGGTTTCAAGGAAGAGGGAGAAGTCTCAAGCTAACAGAAATTGCTAGGCGGCTGGCATCATAATCAATCATTGGACTTGACTCATTTGATTGAGCTGAATAAACTGTTGATTCGGAATAGGGGTGGGTCGCCGAGACGGGACCTCGCCGAGATCTACGCCGTTGATGGTGATCATAGTGGGCTGGGATTGAGATCATGGGTATCACGGATGCAAGCGCCAATATAATCGTGTACTCCCTTATAGCCTTTGCGTGGTCGCAATTTCCGTTGTCGCCGTTAATCTTATTATTGTTTGGATTTTTGCTTTGCTTTTCCTGCGATTGTAATTGAAGAGAATTATCCCGCCGGGTCAACTTGGTCAGAGTGGCTACGCCATGCTACGATTTTGAGATTATTACCGAGTACGAAGGAATAGGATACGAAGTACGAAGTACCGAAGTACGTACTCCGTAATGCCCTTCAAAAGAATCCTTGTTGGGAATTGAGTCTGGGGAATCGCCGCAGGCCCCCCCTCGTCAGGAGGTGGCGGCGCTGTTACGAGCCATGCCAATCTTCTTCCCTATTTAGATTGTGGCATTGCCCGATACGGATACACCGACATGTCAGCGCCACACCGAGGTGAACTACGGAGTAGATTACTTCGTACGGGCCTGATGAGCCGAAAACAGGGTCTTGTTGTCAGAAGAGCACGTTTCAATTTGCCCCGTGCTTCGCAAATGGGGGACGCTGGGTCCCTTGGCGCTGGACCTTTTGTGAGCAACAGGCCAGGTCTGCTCTTAGCCTGGGTGTTTTGGACTAGGGGGAGCCTGTAGTAGAACATCAGTAGCTTTGTGGTTGAAAAATGAACTCCGAGAGGCTGGAGTTGCGTTTCGTTGAGCACTGGCTGCTCATGACAGGCATAGGATCGATTTACTGATGCAATGACCACCCGCCATTAGGCATGGGTTTATCGATTACTGGTGCTCGAAGATACGATTAGAGTTTCATAGAATCAATCATGAGGTTTATAGATCGCTCAATAGCAAAGAAAATGCTCGATAATGACAAAATACCTAACGCCCAGACGAGGGGCGGCCTGGCCCCAGCTCAGTCCCTCCTAGTTCCCAATGTACCCATCCGTTTCCGAAATCAATAGAGTACAATGCGTGCAATATAATTACATCCCTTGGCGGATTCCTTGATAAAATGGCGCCTTATTGTCGCTGGTTTGTCGACTTCGTGTCGACAGCACTCAACGAAACGTTCGGCGTCGTCTTGATCGATCCACCCCAACAGGCAGAGTCCGCCGAATCTGGGCCTGAACTGCTAGCTGTGTCGCTCCCCTGCCCCGGCCCGGACAAAGACCTTATAGACTTCAAGCCTCTCGTCGGTATCTTAAACGTCGGCAAGCCCATCCGCCTCAGAACCCTCTCGACGGGACACTTGAGCAGTGGCGCGCAAGCGGCCATGATAATCGCCGCTTCCTCCATGCGGCACCAAAAGAATTCAGGTATGAGTTCATACAGCCCGTCTGGGCCTCCGTAATCGTATGTGAGGACGTGATAGAGTTTGGGGATGCCGATGGCGCTCGCGATTAGGGATGAGGCCATGAGAACGTAGATGAGGGCTTTTTCGACGACGGAGCGGGTGAGGTGACGGAGGAGGAAGAAAGGAACAGTCGCGCATATGAAGTCGCTAATCATGGCAGAGGCTAAGTTTGTTGGTTGAGTGTGTTTAGTTCGGTCCCTGTCTCAGTCCATGTAGATAGTTGAACGGAAAAGCGGACTTACCAAAGGACATGAAAGTGAATCCCCAGACGTGACTCTTGGGAAGGCACTTGCTATCGTTGGGGGATATTCCCGTAATGACCGAGTTACACTGGATAAACTGCGAGAGCTCGTAGACAAGGACAACGAGGACTTGCAGCACGATTGTCCCCCTGAGCGCCCATCTCCACAGACGGCTCGGCGTAAGTCGTAAGAGTAGGCATGCAATGGACACTCTCGCCAAGCAGGACGCCGGCACGCCTGACATGAAAACGCCCACCGTATATCGCCTAATCAGGCCCCGATCATCCGGACTGATGTAAATATTGTGCCTTCCAAACCCTCGGTATATCGCCGCTGTCATAAATGCTACCGAAATCGTCTTCGCTATCTAGAAAACATTGGCTGAATGTTAGAATCCATGGCCCAATAAATAGAGTAAGGATTTCCAAGCCAGATAGTAGGAACTTGGATTGGTAGGAGCACTCACCAGCGCAGCCGTTATTGTATACTCCGCGGCAGTAAAGTCGAATTTCCTCGATGGTCGGGCGCAGAGACGAATGATGTAGATGATTGTCGTCAGGGCCCATAGAGACCAGACGGTCCCCAAGAGCACCGGGCCTTTGTCGTCATTTGGTAGCACATCCTCACTCTCCATGTTCACAGGCTCAAGAAAAAGATGATGGCGTCATCGTCTTTCATTCCCGTCAAACACTCAAACTCGTTCCGAAACCCGGTTGGTCGGGACTGATCATGATCGAGACCAAGGAGCAGTTCCAGGGAAAGGAGCTCCGAGAAAGAGTGGAGGTACGCTGGCAATATTAATAGCCGCTCTTGGACCAAGATTTCTGCAGGGATCTGATCGCCGGGTCGAGGGGAACTGGAGGACGGGAAGAGAGCAACTCCTAGGGCGTAAATAAAGTTTGACTGGTCTTGAATTCAATCTTGGGAAATGACCAAAGACGCTCGCTGTTCAATCCTGCACGGTCGTTCAAGGCACACCGATCAGCCGGTCACTGTGGGTTTAGCATTAATTACCATGGCTTGGCATGGTCGGGCCTCATCCAGATTAGGCATAGCGAGGAAAGGGGATCTGGCTGTCCACCAGCACCAGTTGCGGCCCGCGGAAGCAGGGGTTTCTCTCCCCGCCTCTCCGAACGCTGATCCCTGCCTGCCTTGGTGAAGCAGTTGCCAGGGGCGGATATTCAACACGGGAGCTGTCCATTGGCCAACCAGGGATAAGTTGGCGATGCCGAGTGCTCCATATTCCCGGTCGATATGCTTCGTATCTTACTTCGTAAGCCTTCAGGGCGGCTCATTTTCTTCTTGCATTAAGTAGGTAAAGAAAGGGGACGAGAGATGATAGCAAGAAGCGGACAAGCATGGTTCTAGGTATTCATAAGCGAAGATATTCTATGTCATCTGTCATCTCATCTGCTCCGTACTCAGGCCGAGAACCATCAAGATTGCTGGCAAAGCATTAGGTCGTAACGGGACGGCTTCGTCAGATGTGGCTCTCAGCCAATACCATGGGATTGTTTATTCTAGTCCTCTCTTTGGACTTGCAGCTTTCAGGGTCCGAGGATTAGATATAGATTATGAAGTATGGACGAAGTACTTTTCCATGTGTATGGAGTACGAAGGTATGTGCTAGCTACTTGGTAAATCATGAGCTCAATGCCCTGGACAGCAAAAATCAATCACGTGAGAAAAATGCTACAAATCACGTGAGAAGGATACAGCAGATGCCCTATGACATGCTTCAAGCGGGCAGAGTTGGAATTATTGTTTTCAAATCGGCCCGTTTGTAGTTTAGTTTCTACAGATGGTCGTTTCTGATGCGAATAAAGTGTGTCCTACAGACTAGAAATGGTGTAGCCAACGATGAGTAGACCCGTTTCTGGCGCTTTTTGGGACTGCAGCTCGTCAAGCTCACTCCTTCGACGGACACTGCTGAGACCAGAGCGAGTCGTGGGTCGTGGTGTCGATTATTTGAATACGATGAGAATTCTCATGTGCTCACCACAAGCTGGACGCGAGAATTGAGGCATTTACCCGCGAGTTACTCTCGCTGTTCTCCACGAAAAGAGGGAAAAAAAAAAAAAAAAAAAAAAAAAAAAAACTTGACGCGTGGTCAACCAACAGCAGTTGAGGAAAGCTCAAGAAGTGACTCGAGGATGATGGACGGCAGGATGAATAAACGTTCGCATGGCAACTACCAGTCTCGTCCAGAATCCAAACCTCGGACCTGCTCAACATATGCATATCGCTACGAGGTCCTAGAGACAGTCGAAGCAGTGGCATGACCCAAAGCACGAAACAGGTGATAGCACTTGACTCATGGGCCCGGGTGAGAACTCGACAGAGCTGTATTAGCAGATACTGTTAAAGAACCCATTGGCTGCAAACAAGAGGAGGACAGGACTATGCTAACGGTGCGAGTCTAACGGAATAAGGGAATAATGGAAATGTCAAGAGGAGGTTTAAGTGGGCTGGGACCTGGCCAGGTACCCTAGATACGGGGAAGGAACGTGTACGGAGTAGTTGTCAAGCTATTCAGCAATTTCATTCAAATGGAGCTGATTGGCGATAGGTGCTATTAATAGTCGAAATGGTCGAAATGGATCAATTAGATGGATCTAGAATCGCAGGACAGGGCAACAGCTCTTTTGAGCAGCCTTACAAGTTAAACAGTAAATTACCCCGCTCGACTGCCTAAATATTCAGGTGCGCGCATATGAATCGACAGATGGTTGTACAAAAACGATGGGAACACATGCAGATGCAGACCTGCCTGGAGCAAACACAAAGGAGCTTAGCCTTCGCTTAAACCTTGCCTAGACCGACAAATGGAAGTAAGGCGAGAATACTCATGGTAGCTTGGTCGCTTTGCCAAATTTTGAGAGAGCCTACTGGCGCTCCTCAGAACTTTCCAGCTGCCTCTCTTTTCACCCCTGCGCGCCTTCCCCAGGAATAAATGATCGACCCCAGGTAGAAAAAAAAAACATCGACCAGGGGAGACTCATCATCGATCTTCGCTCCTTCACCATCCTCTGCCTCTGCTACCATGGTTATTCGCTTCGTGGCCAAACCACGCAGCGTCCATCAGACATGACCCGTCGAAAGTTCAATGCTGACCTGGCGGTCGCTATCGACCAGCCTGTCAAACACGTCTCGAACATCCGAAAAGGGGATGACGACGGGCAAGTCGATTTCACATACTCGAACGACGCCCTTACCGCACCGCTGCCTATCCGGATGATTGCCCTAGATATCGATGGATACCCGGACTCTCCTGGTTTCCTCGCCTACACCGATTTCGAAGACGTTCCCCAGTCACTTTTGGACGTCCTTAATGCTCTTTCAGACTCAACCAGAAGCAAATCTGTCCTTGACTCCCTGCGCCTGTTGTCAAGGCAACTCACAGCGGCGCTTCAGTCTGATACGCCGGGAGAGGAGTCGGGTTCTGACGTGGAAATGACTGATATGGACGCCGACGACGGAGACGAGCATTCGCTTGGGATCTCTGAGGAAGATGAGGAAGATTACGACTACAACTTCGATGACGATGACAACACGACATTTGGGCTTGAATCCAGTATGCCTCGCGCCTCTTCCCAATCTGACACGGAGATAACCACTCGACTGGTCGAAGACTTGCGCAAGGCAAAGCAAGCCGGGTTTAAAATAGGCTTGCTCACGGATCCAGACAACGGCGCCTCTGACGGCCTATTCTCTCTCTCTCTTGCCATCAAAACCCTTTGCCTCCCCCAAGAAACACTGGAGGCCTGGGAAGTCGCGTCGTCGGACTACCTGGTTCTCCTCTGCAGATTCGATGCCGGATATCCGCCTCTCGACACATTTGCTCAGCTCCCTCCGGGCTCTGACATAGGGATACATTTCCGATTCGGAGCATGTGCTACGTTCAAACCCTGCTACACCAGCGCGATATCGGCCTTTCTCTCCAAAAAGTCGAGCGAAAAGGGCGCGGCTACGACAATGGACAATGCCCAGGACAATCACGCCACTGCTTTCCGGCCGTTGTACGTTTCCAACTCTATCGACATGTTCATGCAGAGCGAGTTCGCAACCCTCTTGAAGTTCCGTTTAGATAACAACATTTCATGGGACGCCGCTAAAGAGAAGCTTGATTCCATGAACAAGCTGGCCCACGTCCGTTCCAACGAAAAGTCGCCGAGTGGAAAGGAGAAGAAGAAGAAGAGGAAGGGGAAGCAGAAGAAATGTGTTGACGCCGATGATGAGGCTTTAGTATTGTCATCCGCTCCATCCGTCTTGAATCAAGACTTTGTGTTCGAGGATCCCAAAGTCCAGGATCAAATGCCCTCACCAGCATCATCGCCATCGGGTGGGCGCAGCCTCCCATTGATTGCAATGCAATTTGCGCTGCGCTACTTCGCCAGAAGCACCCAATATTGCATGGTTTGTCATAGGAAATCCTATGAAGACTTCGAGGCCATCAAACCTTACGTCTGCGACGAGCCGCTGTGTCTCTACCAATATCTGTCCTTGGGATTTGGGCCCAGCATCGAGCATGAGATCATACGCCAGCCCTGCGTCGTCGACCTCCTTATTAGCTTCTGTTACGCAGCGTTAATCGGCAATCGACTGCGCGAGTACCCACACGGCCTAGGCGTTAAAGTTCCGGTTCTCACCCCTTACTGTCCGCTGGACGTCACCAAGGCGGACACGGACAACTCGGCCTTGCAGCTCCCGTATTCGAGCCCAGTACCGAATTCTTCGGGGAAGGGAGGGACTCTGCCAAACCTCGCCACCAGCGTCCGTGTACCAGTTCGAGTGCGGATGAAAGACGGCCAGCTTACGTTTGTCGACCCTAAGGAGCAAAGAGACCTACAACTAGGCGATATGTTCGTCTTAACCAGGCCCATCTCGGTTAAAAAGGGCGACCTGACTGTGCCGGACGGGCTTGCGTACCACTGCCGCTCCAAAACGCTCGTATTCAACGGGACCCCAAAAACCGTGGACTTTGACTATCTCGCACCAAGCAACCAGGATCCTTTGGTCTACCTGCCAGCAGCCGTGACGACGGCCACGACGGACGCTGCACTAGCTCTTCCTGATGGTGAAATCTTTGCCGACATGTACCTCTACGAACACGACCTCGATGAATTGCCAGAGCAACAGCAAAGGAAAGTGCTAGCTATGCTTCTGGAGACCCTGCCCCCAGTTCAGGAACTGAGAGATTTACTGCAGGTGTCCGGTTCGACATTGTCCGGGTGTCAAAGAATATCTAGGGCTGCCGCGGTTCTTCTTCGGTGGGTCGTCGCGTCCAACCGATCCCTGATTGTGGAAATCGACGACCACCTCGGCCTCTCCGGGAAGGAAGACGGCAGCAATCGGAGCCGAGACGAAGAGAAGTTGGTCGGTCTGGATGAGGGATGGATTCAATTCCGCTTCTCGCAGGCCTCTCCCGAAAAGGAGCAGCGGTTCAGCCGAGAACTCCAAGCTACGAAATCGGAGCCATCCGCTCACCCAACGATATTCTCCTGGCATGGCAGCGCTCTCGGGAATTGGCATAGCATCATTCGAGCCGGTCTGGACTACCAAGAAGTACTCCACGGCCGGGCCTATGGGAACGGGGTTTATTTCAGCAACTCTTGGTCTGTCAGCGCTGGGTATTGTTATTCCTTCAGCGGTTCCGGCGCGGCAAGCTCCTGGCCCAACTCCGCGTTGCGCGTATCGGCTGCCATCAGCCTCTGCGAGCTCGTGAACCGAAAGAAAGATTTCGTGTCGGCGAGCCCCTACTATGTTGTTCCGAACGTTGACTGGATCCAATGCTGCTATTTGATTGTTAAGGTGGCTGATGCCCCCGGTAGAAAGGAGGTGCCCGCGCCCTTGACCTCGAAGATCCCTGGAATATTTTATGTTTCGCAGCCCGAGGACAGTCAAGCTTTTGGGCCTAAAAACACCAAGATTGAGATACCTATCGCAGCACTCTCTCGCCGGTGTTCTCAAGACCAGAAACCCGATGTTTCGTCCTCTCAATCGATAGCCGTCGAAGATGGCGATCCAGACGACGAAAGTGACGATCTTGACAAGTTTATACAGCGTCGCGAGGAGTGCCATTATGGCGCAGAGTCCACCAAGAAGTCTGACGTTCCCTTGGCCTCGACTGCTTCAACCTCGGACGAGACGGATTTTGTCCCCGGTACACTCGACGTGGCCTCACTTCCGAAGTTACCGAACCCTACCTGGGCCAGCGGCAATAGCCGTAAGATCCTCACGAGAGAGGTGGGAAAGCTGCAGAAGATACAATCGCAAACAGCCCTCGGCGAGCTGGGGTGGTACATCGACTTCGAGAACATTGACAACATGTTTCAATGGATTGTCGAGCTGCACAGTTTCGACTCCTCTCTCCCTCTCGCGCAGGATATGAAGACACAAGGCGTCACCAGCATCGTCCTCGAAATTCGCTTCGGGAGGGAATACCCCGTTTCACCGCCATTCGTTCGCGTAGTCCGCCCGCGTTTCCGGCCCTTTTCCGAGAGGGGAGGCGGCCATGTCACGGCTGGCGGAGCGATGTGCATGGAGCTGCTCACGAACAGTGGCTGGAGCCCCGCCAACAGCATGGAGAGCGTCCTGATCCAGATCCGCATGGCCTTGTGCAACTTGGAACCGTTTCCGGCCCGACTTGCGCGCTCTGGAACTTATCAGGCGCAGGCGGACTACGGAATTTTCGAAGCTATCGAGGCGTATCGACGTGCAGCTTCGGCGCACGGCTGGCAGATCCCGAAGGACCTGAACGAGACAGCTAACGGGGCATAGTCTTCTCAATCAAGAAGTTAGATGAGGTGACGGTAGAATTAAACAATAGACAACGTTCCTTTTTCACGTGCGGAGGCTTTATTGTTCGAGCTTCCTGATGAGCATATGAGCATGTAATTCACGGTTTAGTGCGCCACGATGGCGTTCATGAATGATTTGGATTCACCCGCTGGCACTTGAGGGATGAGGTGAAAAAGGAGCGCAGCAATCTCTGGTGGCGGGCATCTCTAAGGTGCCCGAGCATTAGGACGGAGCAATACCCGCAGATCGGACAACGGACTGCTAACATCTGTTCTGGTCTATATTTTCGTCTCGGGTTGTTTATGGTCAAAGTCACAAGATGTTTCGAAGTACTCGGGTGAGAAATTGCAACCCGTTTGGAACAAAAAGAATATAGTCTTAGATGCCTCTTCCCCCTTATCCTTATGCTGATGATGTCCCGTTAGATTGTTCACGTCATTGTCCAATAGACCCTGTATCCAGCACTCAAGTCTTTTCCATCCCCATCGGTTTCTGACTCAACAGGACTATGTTCTGATTCTTCCTACTCGGGTACCCGTATCTGTTCAAGAAAGCACGAGACTGGCAATTCCCATCCCCCTTCGAGTTTTCCAATGACATTACAGAGGCTATCAACAAGCGCCTTTGCTACCTCGGCGGAGGTAAAGTGTGTGTTCGTCTGGAGCTTGATGTGCAAATAACCGCCTTTCGGGTACGATATTAAGCTTAGACCCGCATTGGCCACGGGGTGATTGTCGAAGAATTGCATTCTACAGGTCGTTCCACCGAAATCAAACTCGGGATACTCCTCGATATTAGCATGGTGCAGCACGCAGTCAAAGTCCGAGTCCGCCGGCCAGTCGGTGCAGTGTTCCAGGATGTCCTCGAGTCCGAGTGAATCGGCTTCTCCCATTTGGGCAAACTGCTCTTGCAGCGACTCTAGCATCTCGATCGGAGTGACAGACGGTGAGAGCTTGGCCCGTACTGGGATAATCGAGAGACATGGCCCAACCACAGTATCGATCCCCTGCATCGCGGAGTTCCGACCAGTTACTACGTGGCCGTAAGTGAAGTCCTGAAGACCTGTGACTTGGGAAAGAATCAGGGCCCATGCTGCATTGACCAACATGGCGGGTGTAGTTGAACCAGGAAGACGGGGCAAGGCCACTTCGGCCTCAGCTGCAATTGGTTGAAGTCCCAATATGCCCCCGATTACAACAGCCTGAAGCCCTGACACTGGCCCCGTTGCCCTGGAGTCTAGTTGTCTGGATACAAGACTACCAGCGTTATGAGGGAGTTTGTGTCGTATGATGGCTAGAGATGAACCTTCTAGCGCATTCTTCCAGTATGCGATGGACTCTGATCGTCGATTGTGCGCGTGCGAAAGGAAGGTTGAAAACTCGGTTCGCACCTGGATCGCTCTTCCCAAGTACTCATCGAGAATCGACTGCAGTATGAAGGGGAGGGAAATGCCATCATACTGTGCATGCGACAACCGAACAACCAGCCGTGTCGCCTCTCCTCCACAATGCCGGAATAGGGCGAAGAGGACTGGAGGTACACTGGGCTGAGAGGTTTCCCAGTCTTGTCTACAAAACAAATTCGTTGCGTCGTCGAGGTGGTCATCGATATCCTGGACTATGAGCGGTGGTTCGAGGTGATTTGGCACAACTTGCCAGTATCTTCCGAGGAGGTTGAGGAAACTTGCACGAAGGATCGGATACTTTTCTAGCATCGAGGCGCAACTATTCCGGAAGCGTGAAACGTCGATGTTGACCGCAAGATCGAGGTAAAAGTAGTGGGTGACGCCACGGACGGTCTCTGATTGTCGGATGTACAGCTTCTGCATTGATGTTAGAGGGAGGATGTCCGCAACATCTGTTGATCGAAGGTGCAAGTCAAGATTGTCGAGCTCTGACAGAAGGGAAAGTTTGAGGTCCGGATCCACAAGGAGAGTCTTCTCGTGTGTTTTGGTGGCCGGCTTAGTTTGGATTGTCTGCTGGCGAGCCAATTCTTCAAGAGTGCTACTACGGAAGAGATCCGCCACGGCGAGTTGCATGCCGGCTTTGCGCGCCTTGCTCACAACCTCCATGGCAGTGATAGAGTGGCCTCCAAGTCGGAAGAAGTTGTCATCTAGGCCGATGGTTGACGGCTCTAGTTGTAGAACTTGGCCCCATATCTTTTGCATCTCCTCCTCAGCTTCACTAGTCGGCTGCCGTATGGATCTAGCTATTTGGGGCTTCGTTGGTGCGTTCCTCAAGAGCGCCGCGCGATCGACTTTACCATTAACATTGACAGGCATTCGATCCAGAATCGCGATAGACTGGGGAATCATGTATGATGGAAGGTGGGCGTGCAGGAGAGCATCGAGCTCTCTATCAAGTCCCTGATGCCTGGTGCCAACTTCGTTCCGGTTTCGTAGCGTGACAAAAGCGAGGATTCGAGTACTGAACTCGTCACTTTGGTCAGCCAAGGCAATAACATCATCGACCAAGTCATGGCCGCGAAGAATGTGCTCAATTTCACCCAATTCGACGCGCTGACCACGGATCTTCACTTGAAAATCTATTCTCCCGAAGAACTCTAGTTGACCATCGCTTGGTCGCCACCGCACTCGATCGCCCGTTCGATATGCCCTGACCATCTTGCCTCCAATGTCCACCTCGACAAACCGATCAATATTGCGTCGGGGTCTGTGTATCCTCTTGCCAGTCCGTCGCCTGTGACGACAAGCTCCCCAACTACGCCCAGAGGGACGATGCGCATTTTCTCATCCATGACATATGCCCCTGAGTTGCTGATCGGACGTCCAATTGGGACGCCATTGGGGAACAGGTCCTCTTCCTCGAAACTGTAGATAGTGCTGACCACTGTGTTTTCTGTCGGGCCATACGCATTGAACATTCGGCCCCTGATGGTGCTTTGAACCGCCAGCCGAATCTCGGGATCGAATCGCTCACCTCCGACAAGGAGAACATCCACCGTGCGAAGCATCGAGGGTCTCTCCTGGATTGACTGTTTCAAAAGGGCTGGGGTGATAAGGACCCATCTTATCTCCTCCTGTTCGAAAACGGCATGGAGTGCAGCCGGTTCGAGTACCACGTTATCGTCTATGCAGACCAGCGTTAAGCCATTGAGGAGTGCAGTATAAACCTCTAGTGTCGTGGCGTCAAAAGCAATGTTCGAAAAATGGCTAACGGTTCCGGTCGACGGCAGGTTCTCTGTGAGATTGCTATTTTTCACAAGCCGTATGACGGACCGATGCTCGACCATGACGCCCTTCGGTTCGCCAGTGGACCCCGACGTGCACACGATGTACGCAAGACTAGAGGCTGATAATGCGGTGGATGCAACTGTCTCCAAATTGTCGCCCACGGCTGGGACGGGATTCTGGAGGCAGTCTCTGATTAGGACATAACTAGCATTGCCCAATGGGGACATGGGCGCTTGTACGTCATGTCCAAGTAAAACTAGTGTCTGCCCGGCGATAGGTGAGAGAATGGCACTCAACCGCTCAGGTGGGGTGTTGATGTTTAGTGGCAGATATGCGAGTCCAGCCTTGAGAATTCCTAGGAACGCGATGATGGTCTCGCATGATCGGTTTGCTATTACAAGAACTACGGACTCGGCAGGCAAGGCATGCTTCTTGAGCCACCAGGAGAGCGCATCCGATCTTCGGTCCAGCTCAGAGTAGGTTAGTGCAGAGGAAGAGTCCTTTACAGCTACTGTATCCGGCCGAGATGCAGCTTGTTCCTGGAAAATATCAATAATGGTTGAATCCCTGGGATAGCTTGTTCGGTCGATCTCAATCAGACCCAGGGCATTAAGCTCGGCCTCGCTTGTATCCGTCAAAAGAGGGAGGGATGTAATTGGAGATTTAGGGTCTTCTAGGACCTGCGGTAACAAGGTTTCGAAGATTGATACCATGCCGGCCACAGACTCGGGCATGTAAAGGTCGGTCGAGAAGACGACGCTGACTTGCATAGATTCCGCCTCCTCAAAGACGTGGAACTCGAGATCATATCGTGTGCCGGGTGACACGTCCATCAGTTGTGCGTCTACACCCTCCAGGGTAAACTCGGCGTACGTCTCCCGAGAGTGTAGGGCGAAAATTGTCTGAACGATCGGGTGGCGGGATAAATCTCTGTCTCGTCGAAGGCGAGAGACTATTCTCTCAAATGGCACGTCTTGGTTGTCAAAAGCTGCCGTTTGCGTCTTCTGGACATGGCGTACCAACTCTTCGAATGATTCATTTCCAACCTCGATACGAAGGCACTGGATGTTGACAAAGAATCCAATGATGTCTCTTAGTTCCCATCGGTCTCGATTCGCATTTGCAGTGCCTATTGTCGCATCTCCAATTCCAGTCTGGCGGTAGTGGGTGGCATGGAATACAGCGAGGAGGACGATGAAAGGTGTCACTTGGTGTTCTTTGCAAAACCTTTGCAAACTCCGGAACAATGTGCCTTCGATATTGAAACCATGATGTCCAGCTTGACCAGAGAGTGTTGCTGGCCGCGGTTTGTCACAGAGGAACTCTAGTGGTCGGCTGGACTGTAGTTGATCCACCCAGTAATCCAATTGGCGCTTATACCCGTCTTCCCGGACGCTCTCCCTTTGCCAGATAGAGTAATCTTTGTATTGGATCGCGAGGGGTTCCACTTGAGAGAGCGGATCCAATCCCTTAATAGCGGCGGAGTAAAAAGCAGCTAGCTCTCGGCGGAGGATGTTGATAGACCAGCCGTCAGTGATAATGTGATGCATGACAATGGAGAGTACGTGTTCATCCACTCCTAGCCTATACAGGGAGACTCTCCATCCTGGCTCTGCTGAGAGGTCGAACGGCGTGGCTTGGTCCACTTCCAACGCTCTCTGTAGTATCTGTTCATCCCGAGAGGAAAGTTCAGCCACCTGAAGATTCCGAGCAACAAATGGCTGGACATGTTGCAACTGGACATCACCTCGAGATTCAAATGTTGTACGCAGGGTTTCGTGTCGATTCTCTATAGCTTGGAGGGCTGTCCTGAGAGCAGCTAGATCAAGGGGTCCACGGAACCGAATTGCAAAAGGGAGATGATACCAGGTAAGACCAGGGTACAGCCTGTCCATGAACCAAAGTCGGTGCTGAGCAAAGGATTGCTCTACAGGGCCGGTGTAAGTCGCCTTGGGAATGATGTCAGAGCCCTCACGTGGCAGAAGCAGATCGTGTCTTGCTGCATCCCGAAGCCTGGGATGGCGGAAGAGATCGGCGACGGTCAGTTCAACCCCGAGCTTTCGGACTTCTCCGACAACCTTCATTGCGGCTATTGAGTCACCTCCAAGGCGGAAGAAGCTGTCATCTCGGCCTATGAGGCTATGCTGGATGCCTAGAATTTGGGCCCATATTTTCTGGAGCTGTTGTTCTGCAAGTGTGACTGGCTGCAACTTTGATCCGCGGCTGGTTGTTCGGAGCTTGGCCAACTCTTCTGCCGTGAACGATGAACCGAGCTCCCGCAATAGTTTGCGATTTAACTTGCCGGTAGGCGTCAGAGGAAACTTGCCTATGCAGAAAAAGGCACTTGGCAGCATAACAGCGGGTAACTGCTCACTGAGCCTTTCTTCAACTTGGAGAGGGACGGAAAAGGGGTGAGCTTGCAGGTCCTCAATACCACGGATTGGCTCTAGGGTGTCCTTTAATTGTACGAAAGCGGCTAAAATGGGGGCGGCCGCATCTCCCCGTGGCTCAACAACCTCCACGGCGACTTGCTCGGCATCTGGCATCTGCCGCTGAACCCATCGCTCTATTTCTTCAAGTTCGATTCGTTGGCCCCGAAGTTTTACTTGTGCATCCTTTCGTCCAAGGAACACCAAACGTCCGTTGTCGTTGTATTTGACCAAGTCTCCTGTTTTATAAAGTCTTCCTTGGCGACCTGGTCGACCTGGCGCTCCCCGGAGTAGCCATTGGGGATCTTCGATAAAGGATGCTTTTGTCTTTTCAGGGTCGTTGAGATAGCCTTGGCCAACTAGAGGTCCCTCCAGCAGAAGTTCGCCCGCGCAGCCAACAGGCACGAGTCGATGGTGACCGTCAGGATCTACAATCCAGGTGGCTAATCCGGAGCCCAATCCAATCAATGTGGCATCCTCAGGAGTAGTTGGGTCACTGTTGATAGCACTGATGTGACATTCGGCAGGGCCATAGGCATTCACGACGCGGGCTTTGCCCCACCAACGTGAAGAGTCTTCCGACGTGACTGCCTCTCCTGCGAGGATCAAGGTCTTGAGCTCAGGAACCATTTCAGGTTCTATTAGGCGTGCGACAGTAGGTGTCAGATCTGCCAGCGTCACTCGCATGGCTGCCATGGCATTTGCAACGTTGTCTCGACGGTCCGATTCGGAGGGAATGCAGATACAACCGCCTGTGGCGAGCGTGGCGAAAACATTATGGACTGCGATATCAAATGCATAAGATGCAAAGTCGAAGACGCGGGAATCCTCCAAGAAGCCGAGAGCCTGGGATTGATAGTGCAGTCCAGAAGCGAAATTGGCATGCGACAACTTGGCTCCCTTGGGCGTGCCAGTGCTACCAGACGTGAAAACGACGAACATGGTGGTCGAGGCAGGCTGTCGGTCCCCCTGTCGCTCACGAGTAGTGCTAGAATGGTGTTGCGACCGGTTGAGAGATGGCCCAACCTTGATCACTATCCTGCAGAGTCTCGAGCTCAGATCGGCGTTCGTGTGAGAAGACAGAATCAGCTCGGATTCGACTTGGCTCGTAATAGTCTTGAGTCTTTGCTCTGGAAGCGTTGAGTCGAGAAGCACAAAGGCACCACCTGCCTTCAAAACGGCGAGCATAGCTACAGGCGTCCACACTGATTTCTCAAAACAAAGCGGTACTAGGGTATTCGTTCCAACGCCAGCCGTAGTAAGTTGAGCTGCAAGTGCATTTGCTAACGCGTTCAGCTGCTGATAGCTCAATGAACCGTCCCAGGCGTGGATAGCAGTGGCATCCGGCCTCCTTTCGACTTGCTCCTCGACCATCTCATGGACAAATTTGTCAACTGAGGTAGGCAGTGGACAGTTCAAACCCCAGATAGTGTCAAGATCTTGGTGGGTGAGTGCATTGATTTCCGCCATGGGTCGGTCGAGATTGGACCCGTTGCCGAGCTCAGTCAAGGCATGCCCGAGCTGTTGTACAAGTTTCTGAACAAACCATGGCTCGAGGATCCTTGGGTCAAAGTTCATGTTTACCGTAAGCTCCTCCGGCCCAAGTCTTCCTTGAATCATAAGAGCGTATGGGTTGAACCATTGCGACTGCTCTTGCATCTGCCATACGCCTAAATCAGGGTCTGGTTCCTCAGTCTTGCTTGGGGGCTGGATCACGAGTAACGTCTGGAACATGCAAGCCGCCTGCGCCCCAGGAGATAGCTTCGAGATGTGATGGAGACCAGTTTGCTCGAATGGAATCATTTCCGTCGCCTGCCGTTGAACGGCTTTTAGGTAATCCGATACCGTCTGGCAAGGGTCCAACGTAATGCGGAATGGGACGGTTGCGAAGGCAGGTGCTGGCATCTTGTCAAGTCCAGGAACTGGAGCATTTCTTCCAGAGACAGTAGTACCAAACACAATATCCGTAGAACCAGTCATCTGCCGTACAGCTAGAGCCCAGGCTGCGTTGATGAAGGCCGATGACATGACGTCAATGGGCAGCTTAGGTGGCATAGATAATTGGGCGCAAACTGTTTCGGTTGATAGAGGCTGGTCAATGGAAGCAGGGAGAGTAGGAAATGGTGCCGAATCATAGTTTTCCAGGGTAGATCGCCAGTAGGCGTCGGCTTGGCTCTTGTCTAACTCCTGGACATATTTGATGAAGGATTGGAACGGTGCTCCAGAGCCATGGAGCTTGCCGCGGTATGACTGGCTGAGCGTGTCCGTCATGAGAGGAAATGACCATCCGTCGTACAATGCATGATGTATTGTCCATACAAACCACCTAGGCCGAGCGTCTGCGTTCTCATTGACGAGTGCGAAGCGTACAAGCGAACTAGGTGGACCAACAGGCCGTCCTCTGTCTGCGTGGAGATATTCATCAAGTCCGGCAGCCTCAAGCAATTGAACTCCCTTACGAAGGACGGTCTGTATTAAGCCGAGATGCTTATGTTGGAGGATTCTTGTGCGTAGGACAGGTGTCGCAAGGACCGTCTCCTCCAAAGCCCTCTTGAAGAGAAAGATTTCCACCGTGGGATCCAATTCAAGAATTGCTTGCATCATATAATCACCCGGTCTCTTTGAAGCAAGAGAAATCAGACCTTCTTGAAGCGGAGTGCAAGGATAGGCGTCTTCAATCATTGTTCTCTCGAGTTCATACTGACTTGACAACTCTCGAACAAAACTATCGACATCCAAGCCTTCTCCGAAAAGGGAGAACGGGGTAATTTGTTCCACGGGTGTTTTCGCGACCTGAGACTCACAGCAAGTAACGAGCTTTCGTATCGTACGGCATCGCAAAATATCAGCCACGGACATCTTGATGCCGTCCTTAGCAGCCGCAGCGGCAACACCAATGGCCGCAATGGAATCACCGCCTAGACGGTGGAAGCTGTCATCCAACCCGATGTCTGCACAGGGAATCTTTAAGATTTGGGACCAGATTCGCTGAATACTCAGCTCCATATCGGATTGCGGCCGCTCCTTGCATTCTTCTTGGTTTGCCATGCCCTCCCTAGAAAGCTCCTGGGGACGAAATGAGCTACCAATCTCGCGTAGCTTCTTTCGAAAAAGCTTTCCTGTACTCGTCAGAGGCAGCTCGTTCATGACGAAAAAGACCCGCGGGACCATGTAGCCTGGCAGGGAGGCTTCCAGACGCTCCTCAATAATAGGAGGGACCGAGTAGACCCGAGCCGTATCAGATACCAAGTCATCGCCAGGTGCGTTCCCCTCACCCATCTTCAAGAATGCCGCAAGCATTGGTCCGGATCTCCCGCCACGTGGTGTGATAACCTCAACGACAACTTGAACTGCATCCGGTAGAGATTCCTGGACTCGTAGTTCGATCTCGCCAAGCTCTGCTCGTTGGCCACGAATTTTCACCTGCGTGTCCTTCCTGCCCATGAATATTAGACGGCCCTTTTGGTTGTATTGGACAAGATCACCCGTCTTATACAATCTACCGCGTCGACCAGGCACTCTAGGCTGGCCCTGCTGGCCAGGGATACCCTTGGTAAGCCAAATAGGATCTTCGATGTAGCTCACGGCATTTGCCTTTGGATTATCGAGATAGCCTTGGCCCACAAGGGGCCCTTCTAGGACGAGTTCGCCGATACAACCGGGTGGTAAAAGTCGATGGTGGTTATCTGGATCTACAATCCAAGTGACCTGACCGGTGCCGCGGCCAATACTTAGAGTTTCCTCGGGGCTAGAGGCATCGTTGTTGAGTATACTGGCTGGCGTGCACTCGGAAGGACCATACGCATTCAATATGCGGACCTTCCCCCACCAGGGGTTGAGGTCATTAAGCGTGGAAGCCTCGCCGCCGAAGACGATCGTCTTTAGGTCCGGGACAAGTTCCGGAGAGATCAGGGCCGAGCCAGATGGAGGCATGAGCACCCAGTTCGCCTTGAGATTTCGCATCTCCTTGGCTAAGTCACTCTTTTTGTCCGTTGGCACACACAAGCAGCCGCCTGCAGTTAGTGTGTGAAAGGCGTTGATTATAGCGGCGTCAAAGATGTAAGGGGACAAATCGTAGACCCTTGATGTCCGATCTAGGCCGAACGTTTTCGCCTGATGAACTAGGGCCGAGGCCAGGTTTTGGTGACCGATCACGGCACATTTCGGTTTTCCCGTACTACCGGACGTGAATATCGTGTACGCGCCTGAGGAAGGGTCGACCCGAGGCAGGCTGGGTCGAGGAGTGCTGTGAAGGTCAGCGAAGAAGCTTGAACCTACCGTAATTACTCTATCACAGAGTATTGAGCTAAGGTCTTGTTGCAACAGCGAAGATAGAATAATGCTGGCATTGACTTGCTGCATCATCGCTTGTAGACGGTCTTCGGGCAAGTTCGGGCCAAGCATCACTAGGCATGCCCCAGCCTTCATCACCCCGAGCATAGTCACAGGAGCCCACTTTGACTTCTCAAGACATATCGGAACGAATTGCTCGGGACAGACTCCTAAGTCGATGAGGTAGCTGGCCAGTTTGCTGGAAAGACCTAGTAACTCGCTGTACGTCAAGTCGCCATCCCAAGCATGAATTGCCATTTCATCAGGTTGGGCTATTGCCTGCTGTTCGACGAGCTCATGAACACATTTGTGAATAGTCCGTGGGACATCCGTATTCCACTTCCAAATCCACTCCAGATCGCGCGTGGTTACAACGTCGATGTCGCCAATGGTCCTCTGAGGGGCTGAAGTGACGGCGTCGTCGAACTGTTGGAGGATAAACTCAAGCCGCGCCAGGAGATCTTGCACGACTAGAGCCTGGATCGCTTGGGAGTCAAATCTAGCTGTGACGGTAATTTCGTCATGGCGATCAGCATGGACTTCGAGAACCAATGCGGGTACGTCGAACCATTCAACCTCGTTGTCGTCATCCAAGTTATCGATAATAGGGGGAACACTGCTCGGTCGCCCCTGCTGCACGACCAAGATTGTCTGAAACTGGCAGGCCTGGTGGCTCTCAGGCGATAGCTTAGCAATTCGTGAAACTCCCATCTGCTCGAATGGGATCATATCTGCTCCGCGTTGATGGACCGTCTCAAGGTATTCTAGGACAGTTTGATCTTGCTGTAGGATCACTCGGAACGGGATGGTGGCAAACGTCGGACCGGCCATATCCTCGATGCCCGAAACAGGTGCACTTCTGCCAGAAACGGTAATTCCAAAGACGACATCATTCGAATTCGTCATGTTTCCGGCTAGCAGACCCCATGCAGCGCGAATGAGTGTTGAATACGTGATGTTATAGCGGTTGCTTTGAAAAGCTGGAAGTGTCCAGGTGACTTGTTCTAGCATGGCTTCCCCCTTTGAGGGTGGCAGAGCAGGATATTGAACACACTCGCAGTCTGCAAGAGTGTCCGTCCAAAACCTCTCCATCCGACCCATATCCTGGTTCTTGCAGTACGCGATGAATTCTGAATAGGGAGCGTTTTTATCCAGACGTCCCCCACGATACGCTGTGCTAAGTGCGTCTGCGATGAGGTTCATCGCCCAGCCATCGTAAAGGGCGTGGTGAATTGTCCACACAAACCATTTGTATTGACCATCTTCTCCCTTGACAAGGCCATAGTGTACGAAGGGATCCCCAAGACCCATTTGCCGTTGCCTGTCAGTCCTGAGATACTCGTCAAGGTCCGTGGCCTCCGTCCACTCTATCTTCTCATCCATGACAACCTGCATGAGATTCTCCTTTCCAGCATGCACGAAGCGAGTCCGTAACAGCTCATTTGTTTGAGCGACTTCTTCCCATGCGCGTTGAAACAGTTCAATATCGAGATGAGAAATGTCTACTGTTCTTTGCATGACGGACGAATGCTGGTGCTGCAGGGACAGAGATACTAACCCCTCTTGCAGTGGCGTACACGGGTAGGCGTCCTGTATGGATGCTGGATCTAGAGAATAGCCACGAACAAGCTCACCGATAGTCGAGCTGCTGTCGAGAAGTGAAAATGGGGCTACTTCCTGCAGTGTGTCTTCGTTGTCTTCACAGAAGTAGGTCTCGGCAGCGACGTCTTTCAACTTGGGGTGGCGCAGAATGTTGGCGACAGATAGGCAAAGTCCACGTTCTCGGGCCTCTTGCACAACCCTCATAGCCGCGATAGAGTCGCCGCCGAGGTGAAAGAAGCTGTCACCCGAACCAATGTGAACGCGGTCGACGGAAAAAACTTGGCTCCATATTTCCTGTATCTGCAGTTCCAAGCTTGATGTCGGCTGCTGTTTGGGGCTATGCTCTCCGTCAGCCAGTCGGGCGGAGTACACGGCTCCAAGTTCTCTCAGCTCCTTCCGATTCAACTTTCCAGTATACGTCTTTGGCATCTCTCGGACGGAAAAGAAAAAGGTCGGGATCATGTAGCTTGGGAGGTGCTCGGCGAAGCGCCTTTCAATATCTGGAGAGACCTGGTAAAACTGTAAAGCTTCGGTCTGTGACGTGTGTCCAGAAGGGAGCAGGAAGGCCGCGAGGATTTTCGGTGCATTATTTGGTCCCGCGACAGTTACCACCTCGGCGGCTACCTGAATCACTTCTGGCATGCACTGCAAAAGTCGGTGTTCGACCTCGCCTAGTTCGACTCGTTGGCCGCGGATCTTCACCATAGTGTCTTTTCGACCGATTATTCTCAGATCACCGCCGGAGTCGTACTGCACGAGGTCCCCTGTCCTATAAAGCCTCCCGCGCCTCCCAGGTCGGCCCGGTGCGCCCTGAACTAGCCAAGCAGGATCCTCTATGAATGCTTCAGTCGTCTTTGCCGGATTGTTTACGTAGCCTTTGCCGACGACAGGACCCTCAAGGACAAGCTCCCCGATGCAACCGGGCGGAACTAACAGCTGGTGATTGTCTGGATCCACGACCCAGGTGACTGCGCCGACTCCCTTACCAATGGCGGTGGCTTGGATGGGACAGGATGAATGAGGGCCGACTGTGCTTATTGGAGTGCACTCGCATGGACCATAGGTGTTGATGACACGAACATTGTGGTCCAGCCAACGTGAGGCATCTTGGACACGCACAACCTCCCCAAGGAACATGATGGCTTGTACGTCCGGCACCTGGCTAGGCTTGAGGAGCTCAGCAGCGGAAGTGGTCAATGTTAGGGTGTTCACTTGGAGGTCGCGTATACTGCCGGCTAGATTATCCTTCCTGTCTGCGTCACTAGGAATGCATAGGCATCCCCCGCAGGCGAAGCTCATGAAGACATTGCAGATGGAAAGGTCGAAACTGTAGGCAGAGAAGTCGTAAATTCTTGAGGTGTTGGTAAATCCGATAGCTTTTGTCTGGTAGTGAAGAGCAGAGAAGAGGCTTTTATGACTTATCGATGCCCCTTTCGGCACGCCGGTACTTCCCGATGTAAAAATTACATATGCCGTCGCGGATGGGTCAAGATTCCTCGGACGCGGTAAAGGAGATACCATACTTTCTTCCTGGACCGCCGACTGACGTTCCGAGAAGAACTCCTCGTCAATGGCGATTACGTGCTCGCATAGGAGAGACCCAGGCGTATGATTGCTGCGGGAAGTTATTGCAAACTTGGCATCCACTTGACCGACGATGCTACGCAAACGCTGCTGAGGCATCGCAGGATCGAGCATCACAAAAGCGCCGCCGGCCTTGAGGACGCTGAATATCGCCACGGGCACCCATTTGGACTTTTCAAAATATAGCGGCACAACAGTCTCCCGGCGCGACAAAAATCCAGATTGAAGAAGTCGGCTCGCGAGGTAGTTACTCAGGCGATCAACCTCGGTGTAGGTCATTGAGCCGTTCCATGCGCAAATAGCTGCAGAATTAGGCTGTAGTCGTACTTTCTCCTCAAGTATTTCACAGACGCACTTATTAATTGTCTCGGGCACTGCTGCGTTCCACATCCACAGCTGGTCGAGGTCATGGTCCGTGGTGATGGCCAACCCTGACAAGGGCTGGTTGTCTGGCGCCAGGGAAAGTTGACGCACGATGAGGGAGAACCTCTCCAAAAGACTCTTGACTTCATTTGAACCAATGACTCCGGCGTCATAAATGGCCGTAACCATCAGTTGGTGGTCCACGAGTTGAATGTCGAGGACAAGGGAGTAGCCAGTAATGGGTTGTGGATAATGCTTCGCCTCCGGCTGTGCTTGCGATGGCTCATAAACAGTGTTTGCAGCAAAAGGCGGCGTCAAGAGGAGTGTCTGAAATGCGCATGCCTGCTTCATCTCAGGAGAGATGTCGGCAATTCGTTGCAACCCAACTTGGCAGAAAGGAGACATGTCGATAACTTGCCGATGAACATGCTTTAAAAAACCCGCCACGCACGCGTTACCGTCCAATCTCAGACGTAATGGGGCTGTTATGGCGGCGTCCGCTCTCGTGTCGGTAGTCATGTAAGTGTCGTCGTCTTCGCCATGGGAGGTGCCCCCGGGTAGAGTGATTCCAAACACGACATCCTTTGCATTGGTCATCCGAGCCGCCAGTAGAGCCCAAGCAGCACGAACCAATGTTGCTGTTTCGACTTCAGACGGATCAAGTTGAATGAAATGATGTATAAGATGCTGCTTCGGGGGACTATTGGCAAATGGCTTATTCGTAGTGACCGGGAGGGCTGGGAAGGGGACGCATTCGCAGTCAGCAAGGGCCCGTTCCCAATAGTCTACCAGCTCTTGCTCGGCAGCGCTAATGATGGTGCAACTCTCGGACAGTGAATTGAATCCATCATCACTCGAAGGGCTTGAAATGGAGACGACGGAGACGTTGACCTCTACTTTTTCCTGCTTTCCATCCTCCTCTGAATTAGGCGGGATAGATAGCACTTCGGTAGGCCCATACATCTAGTCCGATATCATTGATTAGTTTGGACATTTTGACATTCTTTCAAAACGGGACATTTCCTTGAAAATACTTACATTGAGCAAATTATTGACCATGTATACAGGCGCAGGTTTTCTTAGACAGACTCGTCATATAAGTCAATACTGTTCCCTCTCTCGCGGAAGTCTTACGTCGACTGATGATAGAACAGAATCCTCTTTTAACTACCGTCTAACAAGAAAATGTATTCAAAGACCTCGGTAGTGGCTTTTTTCTGCGAAGGACACTGCATGCTACGAGTCATAATCTGCAGAGTGAGGCAAGCATAGAAATCTAGCGGCCTGAGGAAATATATAACTTGAACGTCTCGAACACCTTCGTGCCTAAGCGATCCTGGAATATCATTACGTACAGGAGAGGAGCGGTCCAGTGACAGAAGACGGGACTGCGATGTAGAAACGTAGTCGTTGGTTTGTTGAGAGCCTGAAGGAGCGATTGGGATCAACATTGCTCGACCTTCGGCACTCTGCATCTCTCAGACACTATTTCTGTCGATCCTCAACGACCAGGTCAAAAGAACAAGAGCAGAGTCCTTTTGTAGCTGCATGATCCAGTGGCAGCCTTGAAAAATCCCGAGAGACATCAATCTGAAGGCCGTACCTCGGGCAATGTCTCATGTCTAGTCACTTGCAGATCCTTTCTATTGGAACTAGGACGACGTTGAAAAAGCAAATGAGCCCAAAAAGACGGTTTGATTTACAACGGCATTCTATCCACAGACTCAGAGCTCGTCCATCTAATTGGTTACCATGGGTTTAGTCTTTGCTGCCAACAAAGCAAATGGTAGGAGCCTAGCTATCACGGATATGTATTTCCTCCTGACAGGTTCCGACGCTGCCGGTTGCGGCTCCTCAATAACGCAAACCCCTAACTCGTCCTTATCACCGGCCGAGGGCGAATGCTGTGGTTTAGATTGCATGTATATTTCAGTGCTATGAAAGCACAGCCATGCAAACTTACGAACTTGAGGAGGTTGGTGAGTTTGGGACTGTTATAAGAGGGATGGATGAGATCTCCAATGCACTGGGAAATATCGCTCCGAACGTCGGCCAGTAGCCATGCATCGCAGAGGATGTCAAGGAGAGGCCATGTCTTAGATCCTTGAACTTTGACTTGCGGTGAGATCCCTCTTATGACAATAGCCTCTAGTTGGGCGAAGAGGACCCTTGTATGCTCGTGTTTTTCTGAGAAGCTCGGCTAGCTCTAGCTCAAGCAGACATGCAATATGGATGGCCAGGCCTAGATTCGACCCATTCTCCATTTGACTACATACCTTCAACCCGTTGCGTCGCTCGGCCGAGCACTGATGGTTACTAGGGGTGCTTTGGTTGGCCCGGAATATCCAGACCGCAACTTCGGCCATTACATCATTTATGCAAAGGTTGCAACAGGCTTGTCTCGAAACCCGGTGAGGATCTAACATTAAAAAATTATCGGGCGGAAGAGAACGTGCCTTACCCTCCTAGTGGACTTGGTATGGTTACACATTGCCTAACATCGATGACTTGCCACGTTAACATCCGCGAGTCATTCAGAGGAGCCTGCCCCCAACACGGTTCGACCAGAACCAAGTCATGGTGTCGTTCAATGAAGGCATGCCCCCGACCCAATTGACTACCTCGGAGACTTTTACTCAATCAAAAAGACCCCACCCTCTAGCGCCGCTGAGACTGGGAAAACACGACTAGAGTAACATCTAGATTCAAGTAAGGTCTTAAGTCATGCCCACAGGCTCAAAGCTAGCATAACGGTGAAAGTAAGCGAATTATTTCGAGTAAGCGTGCTACTAATTCAGCTGATGGCGCAGCCCCTGGAAGCACAACAAGGGCTGGGCGGAGGTTCCGATCTTTGTATTGGCTCTTCGGGCTCGGAACGTCATATCAAACTCCGAGGAAGTGCCCATGGGGGAATTAGGTCGGGCGGATTTTCTGGCCTACATATAGGGATGTAGAATGATGCAATGCGCTAGCCATACACTAAGTCCCCAGCCGATGGGCGATCGTTTCATGTCTGGTCGGGCTTTAAGAGAGACATGTTGTTGGATTATTGGTGAGACATTTGCTTGCTTCCACTAGAAAATGAGACATAGGCACCCTTCTAGCATCCTAACGGCAGCCGGCGATATTATCGAGATAATCCAGGTTCCCCTGTACTCCTTTCACCTCAACCTAACATTAAGAGAGAAAGGGACAGCGCTATCACCAAGAGGCTTGGCTGTCAGTCCCTTAACTATAATACCCCGGAGTTTCCAACTTCTGGGAGCAGGCAAGCGGTCGAGCTAACCACCAGTCCAGCTGCGGAACGAACCAGTCTGAGTGTGGGTAGACGTTTACGCAGTACTACAGCTCGTCCAGCACATCAGTATCCACATGGGTGGAAAACCCACACAAGTGTGGCCGGTGTACCATGGGTTTCAGTACTAGGAGCAACTGCAACGCGACGAACAGTGGAGGTGCAGCAAAAACCGCCAATCGAAGGGCAACTTCGCCATGCCCATACTAATACACCTAACCCTCGGATATGTTTGCTGAAGCAGTTGTTGAAGAACCTTCCGCCTATTTGCTCGGCCTGAGGCCGAAGGACAGGAGGAGTTTTGGGAGGGAGGGAGATGGTAGAACGTGATCCGAGGCCACAGCCATGTCGAACAAGCTCGTCGTTCCTCGACCTCCATGTGCAAAGGCTCCGGGGTGTGAACGTGGAGGGGCCTGGCGGGTTGGGTGAGTTAGGTACGTCGTGATTGTTATGGGATGCTGGATCTATGCAAGATATACACGGTAGCCGGGGAGCCCGCCCGACTCAGGTAATGAGGGCTGTTGGGTGTAAATTGGAGATGCAATTGGCTATAGTCATTTTCGGTCTCTTGTATTTCTCTTGCCGTGCTACATCAGGTACGCATTCTTAGGTTGAAGCTGTGGTTACGCTGCCTTCCTCCTCTCATTCCACTCTTGGCCTCTCACATTTCGGCCACGGTAAACTACAAATAGGTAACTTCCAGGCATAAAAAGAGTCGGGAAGAAAATAGAAGAGAGCACGGTGTGCATTGATTGAGGGAATTCAAAACAGAGCTCACAAAATGGTTTCGTACAATTTGGAAATAATCCCCACGTTATCCAACAGTAATTCGCCGTCCCTTCCCAAGAAGCACTCTACCAGAGGTGGCAGTAGAGCCCCGGGCCACGAGTACGTTAGGCAACGAAATTTTTCTTAGGGGCTGGAGGCGCCTGCAATTACGCTGTACAAGCTGCCTTGAACTTTGATGAAGGAATCGGTGTCTCCTCGCTGTGGAATTGAACCCTGGCTGCCGTTGGCCTTCTTGCCTGAGTGATGATAACAATGTTTGGTATCCTGGATCCAACTGACACCTTCGCAATTACTGCTGGCAGAACATAGCGTAACGCACTGAGTATGACTAGGAGCCGTCACCTGGTTGGAGGTACTGTCGATAGCATGTTGACAGGCGATCTGGTAGTCGACACCGTCGACGGTGATGGGGCGTCCCTGGTCGTCAGGACAAGAGTAATTCTCCACTTTCAAGGGCTTCGATTTGAGGTCGCTGCAACTCGTCGAATCGCAGCCCGAGCATGCACCCGAGCAACCGGCAGAGTGAGCGCTCATGAATGCGGGAGCCTGGATAGTGGGGTTCTTGGAATTGGTGCTGAAGTAGCAATTCTGCGTCTTCACCTCGTAGTCGACGCTAACGCAGGCTGGTGTTTTGCCACATGCCGTCACGCAGGAAGAGAACGATGGGTAACGATCCGGGACCTGCTTGAGGTAGGTAGTACCGTGGCGTTTATTGCACGAGATGATAAAGTTCTGTTGCGTGGGAGAGATAGTTAGCACCAACTACAGCAGGGAGGATTAACGATGAACACACCTCGCCCGTCGGGCTCGCGAAGATTTGGCCATCCGCACCGGGACACTCGGTCGAACATCTTTCAGGTCCGAAATGGTCTGGAGCAACCGTCGGCGGGTTGGTGGCATAGAGGTGGTGGACGTCCGGCACATGGGCGGCGGAGTATCCTCCACGGCCATAGAGCTTACAGTTATGCCCACTAGCCTTTGTATCGAATGAGACGCTGTTGGAGTGTTAGTATTGCCCTAGCCTCCATTGTCTCTTGGATGATAAGAATTTTTACCTGTTGCAGTCCTTAGAGGAGGTGCATAGATTAACACACTCCTCGTGACTCTTCGCCTTGACGATATCCTTGATGATGGATCCAGCGGAATCAGAGCAGCATTGGATGTAGTACCATGTGCCGTCCCTTCCTTCGTATATTTTGCCATCGTCTTGGGGCCACATCATTAGTACTTGACTTGCGACAGGGGATGTGTCCACTCACTCGCTGGGCAAGACAGATCCGTGGTCTGCTGGGGGTTGGCGATTGCAGCGGCGGGTCGCGGGGCTTTGGGGCACCTCTGCGGAACCCACAGGTGGTAGCCAGCAGTGGGCTGAAAGTTGGAGTTCGGCTCGAATTCGCACTTGCTACCGCTGGTGTGGAATTCGGCTGAGCCACATTGAGGATCTTTGGCACACGCAGCGACGCAGTCTTTCAAGGAGGCAACGCCCTGTGTATGATACCCTGGATCCGCGTTTGCGTGGTCACAGAGCAACTCCCACGGTTTTCCGTCGTCACTATCATCTGTCAACATTCTGCCTCGATGTGACACAACTAGGCGGCGGATCTTACTCGACGTAGATCTCTCCATGGTCCTTCTTATTAGTGCAGTCATACGACGGCAAATTGCCCGATACCCCCCCGGGAGGGTTTGTGCTGCCGCCAGGTGGGCTGGTAGTTGGGGGGCTGCCGCCGGTTGGCGGTGGAGGAGGAACATCACGATCATAGACCAATCCGAATACAGAGCCGTATCTAGCAACGTTGGGTAGTAGAGCACCCTCCTTGATTGAGGTCGGCTTCGGCCTCAAGGCACACGACTGGCGCTGGCTGCTATAGACAACATGGCCACAGTCTCCTTCAGGCCTGTTGGCGCAAAGCTCAGCACAAGCCTCAAGGGTCGCGATACCACTTTTGTATAAAGTACCCAGATTGGTCTTGGGGTCTATCTCGCTGTTGCAATAAAGCTTGTAGATCTTTCCGCTCCTGCCCCCGAATGTCTTAGTTGATGCTAGAACTTCCTCGGTGAAGGAGACTTACACTGTAACCTCGACTTTCAGGTGGTCCTCCTGTCTATCACACTGATAGCCAGTCACCGGTACCAGGACGGACGCCAGTGCCGCCCACCCCAGAATAGAACGAAACATATGCATTGTTGAGAATGTACTCGCCTGGTTGGACAATGTGGTTATGGTCTTGGGAACTGTGCATTCTAAGAGAGAGGTTCTCGTCTCCTTAAATAGATCAGCTTTTGGCACAGGTTCCCATTGACGGTCAAGGAAGTCCTGGTATGTCGGTGTTTTGCTTACCTAGGTGCTCTTTCTTCTGCTTGAATGAATCATTCGTCCTACCTTCGGCCCTTTCCCTACTCATGGCGCCCCAAGACAAGACACTGCCGTTCTATCGGCGATCACTGACTTTGACTTTCAGCTCTAACTGGAATCCGACACATATCAGTTTCGAAGCCAGAAAGCCGTCAGCTGAGGACGCCATTCGCCGAGTCATGAATTCAGCTTTCGAGGATAATATTCTACTGCCACTAGCTAGTACGACTCCGATCGGCTTCGACAGGGCGACCTGACGGTCTCAGTTCGCTGATCTGTCAGACTCACCTGAGGTTTGTCACATCGGTATCACTGCTGCGCGGTGGGCTAGCATAGACTTTCAATGCGTTGAGTTCGGTGACTCGCTTAAGTATCTCAGCCCCCGGGACAGAGGCGCCGTACCTCTCAGCTTCGGGGCTAGTCCAGCGTACTCCCTTCGAAGCACTTGGATATTATATAGGTAAGTATATATGCACTGTTGAGGCCCGAAGTCGCAAACATCTTTCCCGCGTGCTCACATTCATCCTAGCCATTGTGACCAAGCCGAAGCCAACGTTATTCTCACCAACGCTATTCTCACCAACGCATAGTCTATTCCGCCTTTGTCCTCATCACCATGAAGCTCAGCACTGTTGTTACCGCAACGAGCCTTTTTGCTAGCTATGCAGAGGCCTTTTTCTTCTTCCCGCTCTTCATTCCACTACCTCTCGTCGTCGTCCATGGACGGCCCGCTTCGCCGCCTGGCTGCCCAGCCTGTCCCACCTGTCCCACCTGCCCACCTTGTTGGAAGACCCAGGCCCAACTCCAAGCTGAGCATAGTTCATGCCAGGCGGCGGGATTTTCCTCCTGGCAATGCGGCTGCCAACCTTAAACAATCCTCGTGGTCGGTACGGGGGCGCTTGCTCCGGAACTACCGCGCAACCTCGTCTGCATCCACGCTACAACACCGATCTTCTTATCATTCGCTTGAAATCCGGCCAAGGAACAGCCTCGGAAGGGAGGGGGGGTGCGCTCACGCGGTCAAGCAGGGCTAGGGACCATAGTTGCAAGAAGCCGCTGACGGGAATCTGGATTAGCTTTGTTGCAGCTCTTAACAGAGGTCGATAGTATCAGGCACGACATAGCGCAGTTCATCACTTTGCAGGGCAAGTCAATATAATAATGCAGGTGAACCTTGCAATGATCTTCATGTTCATCGAGAGCGAGTTTGTGGTTATCTAGGAGAAGTGAATGTTGGGAGGTGTTTATTGAAGTCCACAGCAACCGGGAAACGCGAACGCTACGCTCCCACGGAGGAGCTCCCTAGTCAACAGGTGGTTCGCCTCGTAGAACCGTGACGCCCCTCGCTAAATACAACTCGTCAATACGAGTAGGACCCCGTACCATTAACCTGGAGTCGGCAATGGTTATTAATCCTGCGCCGCCCAACACAGATACGACTTCGCCCTAAACCATATAAACTTCCCTCTTTGATTTCATTGGGGAGGGCGGGACGGGACGGGCCGAGTCGAATCCACACTAATGATTCCCCACGTTGTAAACAGCCTGGCGTTTCGATTTCTAATCATGCCTTGCTTTTGGTTTCAATCTAGCCATAGCCTCAACGGCGATTCTGTAAAGGCACCATAGCTCCGTAAATGCGGGTTCGTAAGACCTTGCTTTTTGACTGAATGCCGCACGCCTCAGCCCAGCCCTAAGCCCGAAGTTAATTTATTGACAGCCATCCATCAAGATTATAATAACGATGGCTGAGGTCGGGCCGACTGTGCGTAGCCAGCCACAAGTCGGCACCACGGCAGGCCAACACCTTGGATTGGCTGCAGAAGGAATGCTGTACCTGTATCGTATATTGTAAATGGACCTCAGAGAATGGCTGTTCTGCGTCAGGGTATAATACATTTGCTTTTCGGAGCCTGTAAAGCCTAACGAACCGACTATACGTGTTGAGAAATAAATAGCAATCAATATGCTCGATGGCCTAGCAAAACACAACTGAGATACGCCAAGTTAAAAGAGTCACCCGAGATTTAGTGACCCGAGCGATGAGGGGGGGTGGCTTACTCTCAACTGCAAATTCTTGTACCAGTCATCGGTTACTCTCGTTTACGGAGATTACATATTTCAGACTGATACTGAGGGATCCGGAGACGCCATGGTGGCAACCCTGCACGTCTTGAGTCTTCCTGCTTTTCCCACAATCCGGCGATTCGGAGAGTGGAACTCAACAAATAGGTCCCCGGTTAGGTTTCTGTCGATGGAACAGGGGCCTAGCTGAGACGTCGGCAATGAGGCGCGCTACAAGTCTATGAGAGCCTTTTGGGAGCCCTGCTGCTCCGCGCCAGGATCACAAAATCCACCCAACCTCCCGTCAAGTCAAGTTTTCGGGTTCAAATGACCTGCGACATTTACAGCCTCGCATTTCAGCTGTCAATGCTCGAGCAAAGCAGCCGAGAGGCTGAGACCTATTGCGATGCGCTGACACAGTTTCTCAGCTGCTGTCATGTTCATGTTCTGAGGGTGGAGATGGTTGAGCTTTGTGGCAAAATCGATAGGGGAGATCACCGTGCTCCTTATGTTAGAGTTTTCATACGAAGGATAGACCAACATATTTGAAATTTGCTCCTGTTGGCGCTTGAAATCTTGGTGAGAACTAGGTTCGGGCCGACAGTGGAGGCAGCTGATATGAAAAGGAAGTGTAGGTCTGAGGCATCGCCGACCATGGGCGGAAAAGAACGGTATAGTTATAACCAAGTCATCCCTCGCCACCAATGTCCATCGAACTATCGCTTCGTTACAGGGTCCCCTATCTCAATCGAACTTTCAGTATTCGAAGTATTTTCTCTCCCATCAATCTTAGACCATGAAGATTTCATTGTTATACGCTTTTGCCCTCCTTGGTGCTGTTAGCGCCCAGCCAGCCTGCATCGAGGGACAACGAGTCACCATCAGTCCTGGCTATACTGTGGAATACAAATGCGGGGTCTACCGGCCCGGAAAGGTCCATCTCAACATTGGGTCTGCTGACGAGTGTGCTGCAATGTGCCGAGACGCTGGCCGTTCTGTTTGCACCTACCTCGCGTGCGGACAGATGTGCACTGTCGGCGATGAGGACGGTGAAGAAGGTGTAACGGGACAAGCGATCTACATGGCCAAAGTCGACGAGCCCGAGTCCGGGCCAAAAGACCCCTTTGATCCCGAACCCGAACCCGAAGACCCTTTCTTGCCGTCTTGCGAAGAAGATAAGGGAGCTTGCTTGCAGCGTGAGTCCAATCTCGACAGCGAGCTAAAGGACTGTCGGTCGTCCCTCGCCGCTGCCCAGCCAACTGCGCCTCCACCACCCCCCCAAAAACAGCGATGCGGCGTCCAAATGTGGGGGCAAGGTTGGTATGACCGCCGGATCGGCGTCAAGATGGCCGAATGCAAGAAATTATGCCAGCAAGACTCCAGGTGCCTTTCATACAGCGACAACAACGCTGGGCCCTCAAACAATGGCCCTCATAATTGCTATCTCTACGACAAGGTTACCGATGATGTGCCTCCGGCAAAATATCTGAACTGGGCCCAGTATGACAAGAACTGCCCTTAAGTTTGGTCCGGCGGGGTGAGCAAGTGGGTGAGGGTGCTTTGAGCGGATGGACGAGATTAGGAGGAGGGCTGGGAAGCGGTTGGGGAGGATACATAGTAGTTTAGAGTTTGAGGGAAGATGATCGTCGTGGTAGTGTCCTTTGCTCGAAAAGTTAATCAAAATACCCTTGGCCACTAAATTTGCTTGCAACGTGGCATGGTACCGATGCGTTGTAGGCGGTTGGGCCATTCGTCCTCTCCCAAAGCAATACCGCCAAGCACCTCAGTTCCCTGCTCTCCCGTGCTGCTACAAATAGTTGTCAGATGACACATGGGATGATACTGACGCAATATGAAGGGAGACGAGTGACCACAGCGAGGCGCTCGTGCCCCTAATAACAGTGAGAAGAGAAAGGAGTGCCAATGGCTGGCACAGGTAGGCCTGCCGATTTGATTCACAAATCACGACCTACCTGCCTCCTCTCGTTAGCGGCTCTCCCCTCCTTCTTATTCCACCTCCCTACTTCCGGCAAATGCGCAAATGGAAGAGGTTTTACGCATCCACATCGCAAACGCGCAGCCCCTGGGCGGCTTCTTATATTCAGCACGACGACTGTGGTCTCGCCGACGGTGGAGTGTTCTCCTTTATTCCACCAACTCTGAGTTTACCCCATTCCTTGCAACTCGATACAACCCTCTCCGGTTGGCTGCTGTTGGGTTACCCAGGCCCTGCGACGTGTGTGGGACCTCCCCTGGGGTCCTATCCAACGCGATCGGTTCTCTTGACACAGCGGCGCGGTTCAAGCTGTTAATCAAGCCGTTAACCGGCGGGAGAACAACTTCGGATATCGATGGGCTTTGCTAAGATACCGTATGTCCTTAAGCGCTTATGTGTGCAGGATATACACAGGTGTCGTGCCGGGTGCCGCCGGACACAAAGCGTCCGTCGTAGCTTATCTCATCAGCATAGTTGCTATGAAGACGTGAGAGTAGTGGGATAGCATGATGCTCGATGGAAGCATTAACCACGATAGGATAACGAGCTTCAACTATTATGAGCTAGATTCCAGTGCGCAGTTCCTCCGCGTGTGGGTTGGTAGGCTGAAGTATGATGAGGTAGCGTGAGCGAAGTGTAGGGTTGAGCCGATGCCTGCTAGGGAGATCGCGAGAGCGAAGGTTAAGCATCTGTTCCCCGGAGGGGGACAGAGGACGAGCGGGAAGCCCATGGGCGATCGTTTTATGTCTGGTCGGGCCTTAAGATAGACATGCCGGTCTTGGTCATGCCTTTGCGACGGACCATCCTGCTTCCATGGGCTGCAAGGGGCTATCCACTCAAGTTCCCGAAGTTTTTGTCCCCAGATTTCTAGATTGCCAAAAGGCACTGAGCGGGAAATTCTGGAGAGCACTTGATTGTATCCAGGAAAAAAGTCAGTTCTTCCGCACACACGAGAGGAGAGGCGATGATAAAAGCAAAATGGAGGGAGGGCGGGTGCTCCTCCACCCCCAGCCGAACCACGAGGCCTATTGCCGGTGAGGAAGTCCTCGTAGTCAAGGGAAAATTGTAGAAATGTCACTAGCTAAAACCCCGAAAATGCGGCACAGTTCATCAATCTTAACAGTTCTATAATCCAAGGGACAGGAGACCAAATAACCATAGGCTCATCCCTCCCGCTTCGTAGAGGCTCAGCGGGGACAACAGATTTATTCGACCATGAACCGGAATTGTTCACTCTGCTCGGCATCCTGAATGATGAAGACATAGATAAAATAGACCCAGCAAGCAATAAAAAAGGCCGGGCCATGACACAGCTCGATGAATCGGTAGACAGCTACTTAAATCATAGCATCACTCATGAAATGGCCACCAGCCGCACATCTATAACCCCCTTCTTGTTTCACCCATTCATAACCAACCGGACAGACGCCCATAGCTTTCAGCTTCTCTAGCTTCTTCTTCTCCTCGTCGCGGCGCCTCTTCTCCTCAATCAGTTCGTCGATGATCCTTTCCCGGAGTTGCTCGTCGACGTCGTCGGCGTTCATTTTCTGAATGAGGGCCTGGTAGTGGGCTTCACGGCCACGCGCGGCAAGCTTGTCTAACTCGAGCTGCTCCCATATTTCGTCCGTAACGCCAGCGTCGCGGCAACAGAACCCAAAGTTGTGTGGAGGTGGTTGTTGTTGTTGCTCTTCGCGTGCTACGGGGGGGACTTTCTCCGCTGTAGGGGCCTCAGGGCTTTTTGGTGCTGTCGTTGTGGAGGACGATGTTGAGATAGCTGGGGGTCTAGCCGCCGCCGAACGATCGTGGGATTTGGTGGGGAGATGGAGGGAGTGAGGAGGTACCTGCTTGGGCTTGGGAGCATCGCGGCTGAGGCGCTCAGTATACATGTCGTTAAGTTCGTCGGTGAGGATGCTTTCGGTGACAGCGAGCTGGTTGGGGTCAGCAAGGACTCTGCGATATATTTTCTTCCTGAGAGTTTCGATATCCCGCGCGTTGCCCCAGCTCTTGAGGGTCGTTAGCTTTCTTAACGTGCTCAGAAGGTTAGATTTGAGCTCTGGTGTCATCCTTTCTAATGCTGAGAGGTCAACTTTGGAGTCTGGGGAATTCTTCTCAACTTGGGCCTTCATTCGCTGGAGCCTCTTGGTGAGCAGCGCGAGGCACTCTTCTGCCGTGAGCGAATAGAAAGGAATGACCTCTGGGAAGCGGCTAGAAAGACCGGGGTTGACGGCGAGCAACCTGTTAATATCGTCGTCATAGCCTGCGAGGATGATGACCATCTTGCCCATGTATTTGGTCTTCGTGACGCAGTCGACGATTTCATCAATTGCTTCTTTGGCAAAGGCGCCTTCTGCGAGACGGTACGCCTCGTCGATGAACAACACCCGACCCAAGCCCTTGTCAAGAACCCCCTGAACCTTTGGGCCTGTGTGACCAACGTATTCGCCTATGAGTTCCGTTGCCGAGCATTCAACTACCTCGGCTGTTGCGAGGAATCCCATATCGTAGAACACCTGGCCCATTTTTCTAGCCGTCGTCGTTTTTCCCGTCCCAGGGGGCCCTCGGAATAAGAAGTTGAATGGTATAGCCTCCTTGGGATCAAGCTTGTGCTTTTTCATGGTCCTGACCTGAGACTGATACCCCTCCAGCAGGGAAATGAGACGATCACATCCAACGGAATCGTTGAAGAGCACACGAATATTCGTTTCGCTTCTCTCCGCCCGGTCATATTTTTCGTCGAAGTCGATAGCCTCAAGCATATTGTTCTTTCCAGCCTTGCTTTTAGATATCCTTGCTTGTTGGCGCTCCATGGCCCGGTTGAGAAGGATTTCGACTTCACCACCGTTGCCAAAATTGGGCCGATTACGCGCCCTCTCAAGGACCTCGAGGGCAACGTGTTTGCCTTCGGCAGTGACTTCTAAGCCGGTGTTTGACAATTTGAGATCAAGAATCTTGGCCAAGTCTTGCTTGTCAAAGTCTTCGAACACAAAAGCGGAGGCGAGGGGGAATCTTCTGCTGAGGCCAGGATTGACGTTTTGGAACATTGCCTCCATTTGATCCTGATAGCCGAGGAGCAACACGCAACGATCCTCACCTGGGGTGTTCTGTACCTCAGCCACGATGGTATCCACAACTGCAGTTTTGTACGGGTCGGAGTAGCCCGAACTTCCTTTGCCAGCGCCTCCGGATAAACCATATGCCTCATCTATAACTAGGACCTTGCCCTTAGTAGAGGCTAGGATTCCCTTGGTCTGTTGTTCTGACTGGCCGAGGTGCGCACCAACAAAGTCGGAGGGATTCTTGACGATGACTGCCACGTGTGTAAGCTTGTGATATCCTAGTAATACCTAGGATGCGATAATTAACCTACCTTCTCCATTCGACAATAGGCCAAGGTCAACGAGGATCTCCCCATACAACTTGGCTACGGTCGTCTTTCCCGTTCCGGGAGAGCCGAGGAATACCTTGTTCAAAGAGTACTGGATGGGTGGCTCCTCCGCTAACTCTCGTTGATAGTTTGTCTGCATTGTGTCGAGCAGAACCTTGACGGAGCCCTTGACCGACTTCAACCCGATGAGGCTATTCAGCTTCTTCCAGGCCTTGCAGTTGGCGAGGGCGTTGCTCGGCTCCGGTCCGATAATGTCCTCCTTGGTAAGGAGAAGATCATCTGGAACGGTTCCGGAGCGTCTCTGTTTGCGGAGACGCTCTGCCTGTCTGTTGCAGATCCTAGAAATAACATTCTCTACCTCTCGAGCATTTCCGAATCCGTCTCGGCCACGACCTTGGCCGATTCTTCGGGAGACGATGCGGCAATATAGGCCATCTAAGCCGTCTTCGGCGCACATCCGACCATCGAACTTATCGTTGATCTTGAGCTTGAGGATTTTTAGAAGTTCCTCGTCAGTATAGTCCTCAAACTTCATTTCGATGGGGAAGCGAGAGGGGAGACCGGGATTGTGCGCGTAGAATGTTTCCATCTGCTTTGTATAACCGGCAAGGACAAAGACGACTTTGCCCTTCAAGTTCTCAACCTCGGCAAGTAGGTAATCCACTACTGCCTTTCCGCCAGGGCTGTTCCCAGATGTAAGTTGATATGCCTCATCAATAAACAAAACACCGCCGCCTTCATTTTGGAGGCCGTCAAGCAAGGTCTGGCAGCCTTGGACACCCATATTGGCGAGCTTGGACCCTGTTGTCTCTTCAAACTTGGCCCCAGGGATAACTCCCACAGACGTAAGGAATTGTGCATAAAGCCGGGCGACCGTCGTTTTCCCTGTTCCTGGGTTTCCAAGTAAAGAGCAGCTGTATCTCTCCTGGCCTAGGGAAACTCCCTGCCGAATAGAAGTGTCAATACGGCTCTTTGTCTCCAAGAATGTTTCCTTTACAGACTCGAGTCCAATCATCTTCATTAGAGCATCCATCGAAGTGCTCGATTGCCCTTCATATTTCTTCATATATGCCCACTCCTGATTTGCGTTGGCTGGTGGGTACGGGATCTCGTCTTCTTCCTCGGCTTGCGCACCACTCTTTGTCCCCTTACGATTCTTAGCCTCCTGGGAAGCCTTTGCCTTTGCCTTTGCCTCAGCTTCCCTCTGTTTGATACGCTCCTCGTTCTTGTTCGTTCGTCTCGTGCTCTCAAGGTCATTCTTGAGTTGCTTGAGTGTTTCCTGGTGGTTCTTTTCCTCGGCGCGATGCTTCATGATACGCTTCTCGTGGTCGAGTTCATCTTTCAAGCGATCACTTTCGCGCTCATAAGCCGCCTGCCTAGCCCTGCGCTCCTCTTCAAGCTTCAGGTCCCGTTCAGCTCGACGTCGAAGACCCTCAAGTATCTTGGCGCATGCACGGCAGGTATCCTTGCTGCCACAAATGACTTTGTACTTGTGGCCTTGATCGCATACTTTATCCACGAGGGCAATGCAAGCAACCCTGGAATGGTCTTTCAGGACGTGGCACTTGCGATGGCATTGATGGACTCCGCATTTGAGCATGGCGCCACTGCGAAAACAATGGGAGTCAGCGGAGTATCTCTCAGTGATTAATTATAGAGCAGTACAAAGAAATAGAAATTGAAATTAAGTTATTCGAGGACCTACCAAGGCTCGGTACAACCGCCATCTGGGCATTTCGCATCAAAATCATCGGGGGATCGCAGCAGCGATCGTGTACCTGGATGATTCTGGCATTGGACGGGTACTCCGTCATGAAGCTGCTTGTTCTCCTTCAGAATATTGAAGAATTTGCCCCAATGCTCTGCTCCCTTCTTGCTATTCAAAAATGTGTCCATGTGGCCGATGAGGATGACGACTTCTCGGGCTCGAGTGAGGAGCACATTGAGCCGTTCCGGGGCAGCGAGGAACCCGATGTCACCCCTAGAGTTGCTCCTTGTGAGTGAAATGATGATGACGTTGGATTCTTCGCCCTGATAGTTATCTAGAAGAGGGCCTCTCGTCAGAATAAATGTAATATTTTAGAGGTGATGTTATTATCGCCAGCTCACTCACCGACGGTTGAGAGGCGTATTTTCCCCTTTCCGACCTTTGCAGCTGCTTCGGTGAGCAAACCCGCTCGAAGTAGTTCGGCAGAGTCAGGGTCCGCGAGAACAGGATCGTTATCCCGACTTAAGAGGTCCCGAAGTAGCCTCAGCTGGGCGAGGTATGGTGTCAAGACCGTCATCTGATCCGTTTTGTAAGACTGTTGACTCAAGTACTTGACCAATTTGAGTACCATGGTAGCCTCAAAAGTATTCTGCCTACTTGTCGACGAGCCCTGATCGCGGCGGTCACCAATTCCGGTGAAGTCTTCTTCGGGGTGTTCGTGGTTGACGAAAATTACGCGACCCTGAAGACCGCGTGGGGTCTGGCGCTGGCTTGTCTTGGGCGCATCCTCGAGGTCAGGGTACGTTAGCATCCGCGGGAACGCTGAGATCTCGGGATGCATTCGATGTTGCTTCTTGAGAACGCTATAGGGATAGCCGGCAAGGATGAGCCGCTCAAATATAGACATGTTGAGGTTATATCCCGCACCTTTCTCGACGGTGAGTTCGTACTTGTTCACCTTGGGCCGCAGTTGCTTATGATCCCCGATCAAGACGAGTTGCTCAACGCTCGGCGAAAGTGCCGTCAGAACGTGGGCTTCAAGAATTTCGCCTGCTTCCTCAACCACAACAATATCCGGCCTCGAGGCTTCAATCAACTCGTGATACTTGGCGGCTGCCGTCGTGGTGCAACCGATTAGCTTCTTCCCCCGAAGGACTTCCACCTTTACTTGATCGTACATATTTTCAAGAGAAGCCCGCGCGATGGAAAATTTCTCGCATAGAGAGACAATACTGGCAATTTTTTCATCCCGGATGGCTGTAAGCCATGTTGAATGAAGCTTCAGGCGCTGGTCTCGAGGCATCTGCCAATACCTCTTCGATGTTCCTTTCATGCGGTCCCAGAATGGCGCTGGACTTTGGCCTTTGAGCCATTTCATTACCAAGTGGCCGGGATCAGACCGGTGGCCTTTGCCTTTGCCAGTAGCGACGGAAAACCCATCACTAGTCTTAACATCGAAGACGAGGGCCTTGTGTGCGTCAGGCTCCATGTCTTGCAGGTATTCGAGTAGGTTTTCCATAGGCGCATCTCCTGCTTTTAAGGTGACATTCAGCTCCTCTATCAACTCGTAGATTTCGGAATCACGTTGTTCTATGACAGCGCGCTGTGCGTAGGACCTTTTGCCGAACTGTTGTCTATCCAGAGACATAGCCGCTGTTGCTTCGGTAGACTTTGACCCGAGCCGAACCATGTCCGTCGATGGGATTTGCAGCTTGACTAGGTCTTCTAAAAATTGATCGAGGGCATGGTTTGTATATGCCAGCACTAGCACTCTCTTGCCGCATGAGAGGGCCAACTTGACGAAGATCGCTCCCACATATGACTTTCCGGTGCCCGGGGGGCCTTGGATCACGCACACGGGCTGTTTTACAGCCGCAAGCAAGGAGTCTACCTGCGCTCTGTCGACCGGATAGCCCATGAGAGTAGTGCCCGCAGCATCTTTGCATTTCTCAAATAGCCTGATCGCCCTTTCCATACCTTTGTTGGGCTTGGGCGACAGAAGATGGGCCGACGACGGATCGAGAAGATATTCCTCCAGTGGCAACTCTTTGATGCCCTTGAGCTGTTTGAGAACTGGCTCATATGCAAATATCGGGGTGTCGACAGAGATGAAACTGATGGTACCCTGGGAAGAAAATGCTTCTAGGACCCTCTGGAGTCCGTTGATATGCGACATTTGAATCTCGATTATCGGTTTAGCCTCAGCAAGTCGGTCCTCGTCCCTCCACACGAAGCCAAAGGCAAACGGCTCCTGCCCCTTGCAGAAGACGCCAAACGACTGATGTTTGAGTAACCGAGACTGATTCTGAAGAAATTTCTTTCTTTGTTTCACAGGTAACTTGGTCAAACTCTCGAGTCCGGTCTTGCACGAGACGATCAAAGACACCCGCGCGTTCGGATTAAATTTTGTACGCAAGAGGATATCCTCCAGCCGCAGTTCTCCAAGGACAACTGGTGTTTTCCGGCCCCGCTTCTTCACTCCAGTCGCGACTTGGATGTCATGGCGCAGCTCGCCGAGCATGTCCTCACGCAGAAGCCGGAACTGGTTGTCAAGATGGGCTCTGGCCCTGTCTTCCATCGGAACCTGGGTAATGTCTGCAGCAAGCCGATAATACGGCATGTCAGTGTACAAGAGTTCATCCCTAGTGGGATATACTGCAATCTTTCGAAAGTCTTCGAAGTCATTGTCGTGTCGTCCGCCTGGACCACCGGGGGCGTTGGGAGACCCGGTGGTAGCAAGCAGGCGGGCAACCTTTTCGAGTCGATATCCGTAACCCCGTATCTTTTCATTTTGGGATTTCATCAATGACCCATTATTGACCGTTTCTAGCAGCTCCTGCTTCATATCTTCCACCGGAAGAGTGGTGGAAGAGACGAGCTCAAGACTAAGCCACGCCAGTGCTTCGGTCGACTCGTCATCCAGCTTTCTATGTTTATAAAAGTCAAGAAATTGAAGGACATAGGTCGGCGGATCCACAATCTTTTCCAATATCTTGCTGAGAAAGGCGCCCGAGTTGAGACTCTTGACTTCCTGCACTGATATGTGCAGGAGGAACTTGGCGACGTAGGATCGAACGTAATCAAGTCCCAGGTCGCACCGAACGGCTTGCGCAACAGCTTCTAACCCAAAAGGGCGTACCACGATGCGCTCGACAGCGGCTTGGGCCGGCTCCTGGGCGCAGACGGACAGAAGAAATTGCTGGCCGTCGGTTGGTGACGTGACCTTTCGTTCGCCTCTGATGAAGGCTTGGAACTGGGCATTTAGGCGATTGTTTCTCTGCAATCTAGGGCCTGTTGGTGTAACCGGGGTAGACATATTGGCAATGACTCTTTGCGTGATAATCGGATAGTTGAAGAGAGTGAAGAAAGAGGCAGAGATGCCATTGAGAAGGAAAGCGGAGAAAAGGGGATATGAGAGGCCCAGCACATCACCAGAGGCGAGCTCTCGACCTAGGCATTTCGACAGGACAAAAGTATCGAGCACTCGCAGTTCTGGTTGGCACAGATCAGAAAGTGGTTGGCCTCCCGCATGAGCCACGTCCAGTAACAAAGAGGAGGCACCTCAGCCCACCCCCAATAAGATCTCAGGAACACATCTCACCCCGCTCGAAGACCAGGCTTGATAGAATAATTCGACCTAATAGCTGCCCAGGAGGTCCAGCAGCGTTTGCGTGCCAAATTGGTAAGGGTAAATTGGCTTTGTCCTCTGAGGTAACTTGTAGCTGTGGGATTTTGGGTCTTTTAATCTCGGCGCAGGCTTCAACAGCACTCGCCATGGGCAAGACTTAGACACGACGGCTTGTGCCATAAATTATAATACTCCTGGGGGGAGTTGAGCCGAAGCATGTCGAAGCCCCATCGCCTAGGACATTCTCCTAAATAGACGTAGAATTGGCAAGAGAACTTCCGAGCCGTTTTTTTCGGAAACATTGATCGGTTTGATTTCTTACCAACTGGATATTTTCAAAGAGAGAGAAGAACTTCCATCTGCGCAATGGTATGGTGAGAGAGAAGGCACCGCTCATCAGCCACTCTTGCGTGTCCTGAGCTTCCGCTGTGGCTTGACTAGGTTCTCAGCCACTCGGAGCAATTTGACCCGACTTCCAGTCTTGGCCAGAAATGTTACTCCATTAGGAAAATGCGAAGGTCGATCGTGACGCGCAAGATGGGCGAAGCACCTATGCTCCACGCCGGCTGCGCCTTGGGGAAAATTGGACTGGTGTCGAGCCCTGGAGGAGGTAAAATGGCACTGACGGGAGCAGAGAAGCATCGCTGATATCTTTACCTTTGCTTCCTCAACGAGACCCAACAGCCCAGATTACAACGTGGGACGGACCAGGATGGAAATGCCCAAGCAATGCTGGGAATGTCGCAAAAGACGGTTGGTGTGTGACTCGACGAAACCGACATGCAAAAAGTGTCGTGTTCGACGCGTCGAATGCCCAGGATACACATCCAAGCCGCTAAAATGGACTCAACCTTGCACGGATAAACCAAGACGCCGACGGGACCGGATCGCTAACCGAGATGCAACACCCACTGCCAGTTCTGATGTAGTGGTCTCCCAAATCCAAGGACGGAATACTCCTGCAACCTTGCTACCGCACTTGACGCACGCAGACCCGGCTCGCATCTTGCATGAAGCAGCAACATATTGTGCGTGTCGTGTTTCGCAGTCCCTGTCAAGAACACTTCTAACTGTCTGCATTAGACAACGAAAAGATATGTCGGGACCTCTCTGCGACGGGGGAGGGTGGGCCGAGTTCTCCGTATTTCATCCCTGCGTCCACGCTCCCACACTTCGGACACGCTATTGGCGAAGCTATAATATGCTCTGCACTAGGGCATAGAGTCCTTCGTCTCCACCAACCTTCGACAGAGCACCGTTCCGCCTTGATGGGTCGATTACAGGACCATCGTGGATCAGCAATTCGAACTATCACTCAAGCGTTGAGCCAAGAGGATGAAGCAAAGAGCGATATGACGCTTGCGTCTATCCTCATCTTTCAGTTAATCGAGGTATATTCAGCCCACAATCCATCTTATAATCTCCCCGCCTTCGCTAGCCAACTCAAACAACAACCTGACCGGCAATCTAGATCCAGCACATGATCTCTCCCCATTGGAGATCGCATAGCGACGGAGCAGCCTCGATAATAGAAATGAGAGGCGGTATCTCAGCGCTCATATCGTCGCCTGCTTTGATACATCTGCTGAGATATTTTGTCTTGTGCGAGCAATCATATTATAACCCCGAGACGCCAACTCGTGTCTAACTAATATGTCACAGAGTCGACGTCTTCGGAACCACCACCGCCCCCCAGGTCGAACCAACACGGGCACAAAGGCAACTCGATCTCATTCCCTTGCTCCCCAAGCTCCTTCCCGACGGACTAGCTACTTGCATTCCATGCCCTGTAGACCTGTTAGCCGACATTATTCGCATCAATTGGGCACGGTCCCAACACGCAGGATCTCGGCCTGACGAACAGAGTCTGTCAGACCTTAGGCATATTCTGAATCATGCTGCGGCGTTCTCGCCAAACAAGTGGGCGGTAGAGGTTGCATCCCAGCGCCGCCATGGCCGCATAGATACGAGAAACAGAGCTTCAGTGGGTACAAGCGAGCCTTCCGATTGGACGATCATGGCCCGAATTTACCAATCTGCTGTGGTTCTCTACTGCATCGCTTCACTCGACCCCGGACGTAACGCTGCGGGGACGAGGGCCAACTCCATATGTTGCCCTAGTGTTCTTTCCAATGTAGCGGGTCAAAGAGCCGCCTCTTTCCAGAGCCTCGTGGACGACCTCAGGGCGATATCTTCTGACTCTTCCGTCCTTGGGTCTCGTCAGCGAAGACTAGTTTTGTGGCCATTGGTCCTTGCAGGAATAGAGCTGGACCCCAACGACCTCCCGCTGCGTAATTTCGTGGTGTCGGAGCTGGGCTGGATTAGCCGGGCTGTAGGTATTTGCTCGCCGTTAGTAGCGAGAGAATTCCTCGGGGGCGTGTGGAGAGGAGAGCGGGAATGTACCCGTGGATCGAGGCACGGATGGGATGAGCTGTTCGATCAGCCTTACATTTTTGCTATGTAGAGTGAATTCTAGTTAATGATTTGATGAATAGATTCAATTGGGGAACGAGTATCTGGCAGTGTCATCGAGAACCTGTAGTCTCCAGAACGCCCTGCCCGGCATGCTTCCGCTGTGCCACTAGTGACGCGTAATATTACACATCATGGGTGATTCTTGGCCCAGAAATTTGCCGTTTCCGGACATTAAGTCAAGGCACGGGCTTACTTCCGAGCGAAACGTCCGCTAGATGCACAGGAATTTCCCATTTAGGGACGGGCTCTCAATACATAGAGTCGACGGGATATAAAAGTGGTCTCGCACCCTTCGACCTCGCCAGTGGTTAATATAGAAGCACACCATCTTCCGCCATCAAAGGCCTTCTTTCTTTCCTCAAATTCCAACTGCCTTGTCAACTGCCTTGTCCAATCATCTCCATCATGACTCTATTTTGTGTCTCCCTCCTTGCTGTCCTTTTCTTCTTCTCATCCAAGACTATCTCAGCGTCTCTCCAGGACCGTGACTTCACCAAACCCTACATCCTTGCAGACACCAATCGGGACGGCATAATCGATGAGTCTGATGATCTTATCGGCAAAGAGAGATGGACATCACAGCGTGGCGCTATATTCCTACCAAATATTGGCGATACACTTCATCGGTGCTCATCCGTGGATCTCGGTGGAAACGAGCTCAGCAACGAAGAATTAGCATCTTGTCACGATGCCTCGGGTGACATACTCATCGCACCGAATCTTGCAGCACCTCTTCAAACTCTCCCCCTCGATGGCCTCTCTGAAGATACTTCCGGACGGATATATATCCAGTCGGCCATATCCCGTAACCGGGTCCGGCTTTTCTGGCATCAAGATATTAACCCGAACTTGGAACAGTGGCTGCTCGTGGACCACCAGACGTCGTTCAACAAAACACAACTGGGTAAAGGTATCAACCTAAAGGTCGATGGTCGGGGACTAGTCACAAACCCTACATCGTGGGACGGATCAGTCATTGTTCGCTTCGAAGTCGAGAATGGGAACAAAACATACGTTGACTCCGTGGCGTTAAAGCAAGCACCGGTCCTTGTGCACCATCATCTACAACAGCCCAGCGTAGTTCTGACTACGTCTGGCAACACAACATTGTCTCAATGGCAGTCCCGTTTTGTGCGAGCGATCCAGGAAGGAATTGCGGACACGTCATCTGATGTTTCTGTGGTTATCGTAAACAACACCGGCGATATTTGGACACAAGACTTCTTCGAGCCGGCCTATGCAAGTATGCCGGGGCCTAACGGGACAATTTCGGTCCAGATACTCCTTCGCTCGGCACAATCAACCCGCACTTCAGGGCGACAAGTCTTCCAACAGCTCAGGGGTCCTAGAGTTGGTGGATATCAGCCTGAGCCTGGCTCGGGGTTCGGGTGGGAAGAGGTCAACTCCGGGGGGAACATCGAGGCTATACCACCGTACACATCCCGGTCCGGAGCCCGATACCCCGTCGGACGAGTTGTGATGGGAAAGCACTTTGACGTATACCCAGCAGAGTCAATGGTCACCTTCCTTAACAGCCAAGGACTGCAGAAGCCGCTATTTCTCGAGGCTGGTTGGCTCGCTATCGGACATGTGGATGAAATGGTTCAATTCCTTCCATTTGACAATGAACTAGGATTTACCATTGCCGTGGCAGATACGGAATCAGCTCTTGACCTCCTACGAAAGGCCGTAACAGACGGCCACGGGGAATCAGCTATCACCTCATACGACGGTGACGACGCCACGCCAGATTACGAAACATTCTTCCTAGATCCGACAATTTTCAACAAGACAATTTCCGACCTACTCGGGCAGGCAGATTTTCTCGAAGTCAATTCATACGCTCAGAGACACATCGACAGGAATCTAGGACTTCTCTTGGAGGAGATACCTCTCCACCAGAGTGATATCCTCCGTATCCCTACTCTCTTCAAGGACGCAACATACCCGTGGCCGGCGCCTCCCGATGGCTCTCCCCGGCGTCTCAATCTAGCACCTCCCGGGGAGAGGCAGCTAAAGTCGCTCTTCCCGCAGACTATCAATGGGCTAGTTCTCGGTTCCACCTACCTAGCTCCGAAGCCCTGGGGCCCGATTGGAAATGGCCAGGATATCTTCGAAGAAGCCGCAAAGGATATTTACGGAAGGGCTAATATGACGGTAATTTTTATCGATGATTACATGTCACACCATGTGAGGGGAGGGGAAGTTCATTGTGGCACCAATACTCTTCGGAACGCTGATGTCTCGTGGTGGGAGTGAGGGTGTGTTCGGTCGGTAAGGAGTAGCTTGTGGCCGCTTGAGTGTCGATAGTGTGGAGGTTATCTCGACCTATAAATTGGGTTTAATTTCTGTCAAGACAAGTTTAGAAGCGTGCATCCTCGCGACCGTAGACTCTTGAGTCCTTCTCTGGATGCGTGAAACCGTCATGTTTATAGTGCATTGACCTGTCGCGCTCCAGCCGGAGCTGCGTTCCTCTGCAGCGTGCATAGCGAATATGGCCGGTTCCGAGCCGCGGTTGTGGCAACTGCAAGTCCTTTTACCTTTTATCCACCGGCCGTAAGAATCCAGTAATCTTCCAGAATAGCGAGGGGGAAAAGAAAATCGACTGGTGAGCTTGGCACTACCACACGGTTGTCACAATTATTGGATGGATTGAGGCGAGCGCAGGTGATGGCACCCCGCTTCCTTCATGATATAAATAGCATCGGCGATATTGCATGCTCGTCCGTCTGGGACGAGGTCTATCTAGATGTAGAAACTCAAGAGGAACAAAGGCCCTCACGACGGATCAAATACGGTGATCATCGGCAGAATATAAAATGTGGGTGGTCTGACGAGGTTGAGAATCACAGAGCAGTTATTTTCGCTCTTCGCTCTTCGCTCTTCGTTTTCTTTTTTCCTGCCACCGCCCATTACGCACCCGAAAAGATGAGGCTCGCGCTTTTCTCCCTCGCTCTCTTCCAACTCCTCTTCCTGGCCGCTGGCCAAAACCCTCTCGAAGAAGGAAAGGATCCAAAACATCCCCCACCCATCTGCAAAAAGAAGCCAACTCAGCCCATTGAGGAAAGCCCTATTCCTACGGTAGACTTCGAAAGCCTGAGCTCGACGGGTTCATCCACCCCATTTTCAACTCGAACTCGAACCCCACCGGAGTTAACTCACTATCCACCTGACGCATCTGGGGAACCCTCGAGGGGTCACCGATACGGATACGTCGCAGTGGACGCCGTCACTCACTCTTATATTTGGCGAAGGTGTGAGATGCCGACGGAAGCACCGCGTTTGCGGCGGTCTCCGAATCGGAAAGAAGCAAACAAAAGTTAAGAGATGACAGAGCCATCTGGCTCACCTGCCTTCGGATCAGGCTTCGAATACTGGTGATATAGCTTGAGAGCTAAAGAGATACAAAGTTTTGTATGTGTGTATGTAGCAGGGGTGGTGCTGGTGCTCCTCTAGGTTTAGTGGTCACGATCGAGAAAAAGGTAGCCACGATGTATTATCTGATCCCTTAAAGATAATAAGCTACTAAACCCATCTTAAATTTTCAGAGTCGCAATCATGTAATGGTGGGGCAAGGTAATATAGATCCTGGTAGGCATGGTGAAGCGCTGCTGCCTTGGTTGAAGGACTAAAGCCTTTAACCTCGTCGAGGGCTATTTTTTGGACCATGGCTCGGAAAGCCAACCTATGGCTTTAGCGACCCACCATGGGGATAAGCGCCGGCCAAGAGTATCGCAGGTAATACGGAAAACCCACTGATCGATTGAGAATGCCCATCTAATCGCCTCTATTGAGCCCCGATCCAAGTCCGGGGAACAGATGACCGTGGGAAAAAAAGAAATCCGCCCGGTGCTATCGAAGATATCTTGCTCTTATGAAATTCCACAAGGGAGTGAATGCTGCAGAACATCATTTCGAGGAGACTGTTCACATACCCGTCTTCGATGGGCAATGGAATCGAAGTCCCATGCCGAGGAATGACGTAGATATATCGATAACTCTGCGGCTAGGATCTCGGTTTAGGCCACGGTCTTATCCCGCATTACCCAACGCCGCGATGTCATATTATATATGTGTCTACATTATTGTTAACCGAAAGTCTGTGGGATCCCTAGGAATTTTTTTTCTGCCACAAACTCTGGGGCCGTTGGCCCGTTACTCCGAGCAGTGTAGTTCCAATAATCGCCATGGAACAAGGCCATTTGATAGGTTTCCCAGGCTTACTCTAGATAAGTCCGCAAGGTGAGCCAAAACTGCCGTTGTCCAGCAGCGGAACTTTGATGGAAACGACCGGTTTCGGCGGCGGGGATGACATTTCAGCTCAAATCTGACGAACAAAGGGAGGATCTTGCCCATGCGATTCATTTTGTGCAGGAGAGAATCTAGTGGAGGCCACGAGGCCTTGAGTGCATAACATTTGCACATTTGTTCACTTTCCCCAATCTTATTGGCCATGCGCTCGCGCTCGGCCAGAAATCATATCCCAATAGAAAATGATCGGATGTCCCAATGCAAATTGCTCTGGACACCGTTTGCATCCCGTGTGCTTACCCAAGTTGGAAAAAGGTAGTTGGTGTGGATGGAAGATTGAATATCTAATTGGCTCCGAAAATTATTTTAATCAGCTTCTATCGGTCCGTGTTCATGACCGAGACTTGACCTTGGCGAGGACCAGGCTGCCTAGGTTACACAGCATCACAATCCTCGGATTTCCCAAGACGATATCTAGAAGGTGCATATGACCCTGGCCAAGGGACTGCGCGGAGCGAGAGACATGCAAGTACATATACCCGCGCCTCGCTCGCAATACATCCATGGAACCCCGCTCTATTTCCTTCCCCGTTTGCTGCTTTATCCTAGCCACAAATCACGATACTTCCCACTATCCGATAGTGCATGACAGATGGTGCGGTTGCGTGTTTTCCCATTCAGGTGGCTTGCATTGTCGCTAACCAATGTAGTCCACCTCCGGTACATCTCAGGCCCCGTGCCCCAAAGTTAAAGAAGACGGGCTCACCGTCCTCTCCAGCAACCCAGACAGCAAGGTTGAGTAAGTGACTCGGCCGCACTATACTAGCATTTGAAACAAAACGTAAATATACAAGCTGACTATCCTCGAGTGTTGTTATAGTTCACGGACTCAATGGAAGTGCCAGCTCCACTTGGGTGCATGAGTCGGGCTTTTTCTGGCCATGGAAACTGCAGCAGTCAGTCGGTGACGCTCGTGTGATGCTCTTCGGTTACGACGCCAATATCACGCAAGGTCTGTCGCAAAACTTGAGCCGAATCAAGAATTTCGCCGAGGGTTTGTTGGCCAGTCTCGGCTCGAGAAGACAAGACGACTCTGTTCGTATATGCTTACCAGATGTCACCCCTTAAAGCCGATGGCGAGCTAACCAGGAAAGCAAAGGAGCTGCATCGCCCTTTGATCTTTATTGGGCATAGTCTTGGCGGCCTCGTTATTAAACACGTTCGTAATCCGCCCCATTCTACGGGAGCTTAGGTATTCCTCGGGCCGGGCAACCTCGCTTACATGTCCTCATAGGCCTTATATCTTTCTTCCCGCCACGTTGATCGAGAGGATGACGAAGACTACATGTACAAGTCTACTATAGGCATTATCTTCTTTGGAACCCCACATCTTGGTAGCGGTGCGGGCGAGACAGCCAAGGCCAAGTTCCTTAAGGCTCTCGGGAAGGCTGCCTTCATTCAGGTGCCGAAGAAGGTGGAGGAGGCACTGAAGATGCACTCTGACGAACTTTGCGACCTTTCAGAGAGTTTTCGGTCAATATCCCTTTGGCGTGACAAGATTCTGCACATCTATTCCTATTATGAGAGGAAAACGGATCCTCGGTTAGGTGACTTGGTAAGACTGTCGTTAATACCGACTTCCTGCTGGACTAGGAGCTAACTTGCAGGACGCAATAATAGGTCGTCGATGAGCTTTCTACCACGATTGGCTATGATGACGAACATCGGATTCCTGTCCCGGCTGACCATGAGCAGATGGTGAAATTTGAAGACGGAGATAATGAAACGTTTCTGAATGTCAGACGGAACATCATCAGCTTGAAGCGCCTGGCTGCCAGCCACAGTTCGTAGAAAGCCCATGGCACCATGGAGTAAAGGCCGAGTCAATCTACGAATATTTAATAACACATGGCGCAGATTTTGACGTGAAGGTGCACGCGCGTGAGGGACCCGTGCCTAATTACCCGCCAACACGCATAGGTCCTATCAAAACCTTCATTAAGCGCGAAGCCTTGTCAACCCAATTAAAGGAGCAACTGTACCGAGAGGTGAACGACGACGAATCGGGGAAAGGACCGAGGATAATAGGAATTTGGGGCCTTGGCGGCACTGGAAAATCGCAGTTAGCACTTGAATTTGTGCAAAACTACGGCAGCAACTATAACGCCATATTCTGGATAGACGCCCAAAACCCAGCGTCGACAAATAAGGGTTTTCTCGAGATATACGAATCGCTACCTAACATGGTATCGCAGCAGACATCAATGAGCGTGGACCAAGTCAGATTGGCCGTGCTTCGGTGGTTCGGAACGAGGAGGGGGAGGTGGCTTATGGTTTTCGACGGCGTTGATGAGCTGAAAAGAAATGACCTGAATTATGTGGACCTTCAGGACTACATCCCACAATGCCCGAGCCTACACGTCATGATCACAAGCCGCGTCCCTTTAGTGCGGAAGCTGTCAACATTTGAAGGTCTTGAGGTCGGGCCGCTCACCTGCGAGGAGGCAGCACAACTCTTCATCCGCTGTGGTGAGCTTGAGAATATCATTCAAGCTAGCCAAGCAAAGAAAGAGATTGTCGAGAAGATTGTAGAGGAACTCGGCTTCCTAGCTCTCGCCATCTCTATTGCAGGGTCCTACGTCTCCCGCCATCCGAGGCTATCCGCTGATATATCAACATATCTACATGAGTACCGGCGACAGAAGAAACATCTCCTCGAGCGACTACCCGAAAGCCTTACAAAAAGTTGCAATCACAGCGTCATGACCGTGTGGGAGACGTCTTACTCCGCCCTTCGGAATGTGTCACCGATGGCTTGCCAAATCCTAACCTTCCTGGCCTTCTTTGACAACCAAGATATTTATCTTGACCTTTTCCTTCCGTGGTTTGGGGTAGAACGGCCACTGGCACGAACGATTGGTTTTCCGGTTTCGCTCCAGATGAAAGAGGTGGAAGAAGCATTCTCGCTTATGGAAGAGTACTCATTAATGAATCGAAGTAGGCATAACGATACATTCAGCTACTCCATGCATAAACTCGTTCATGAGTGGTCCCGAAACAGGCTCAACGATCCGCAAGAGTTTCGTCACTTGCTGTCCGCTGCTATACAGCTTCTGTGGGACGCTGCCAGTGCTCTTAAGTCAGTTAAGTTCAACAGACACGCCGAGCTACGACTTGGCCCCCATATCAGGGAGACAGCCCAGATATTGGATGAGCTAAAAATGGAAAGCGGAGAGGAGCTACATCCTTTCGAAAGGCTGGATGACCTTGCCAACTTCTTAACTGAAAGTGGGAGCTGGGCGATTGCCATCACAGTGTACCGCGTGACTCTGGAAAAGAAGAAGCGGGTTTTGGGCCCCGTCCATAATAGCACAGTAATGTGCATGATAAGATTAGGCAATGCTCTAACGAAGGCGTTAAAATTCAAAGACGCTATAGAGGTCCTTAACAATGCCCTCAAAACGGCGCGGGAGATAGAAAGGGAAGAAGCCCAATGCGGCGCCGTCGCCACACCCATTCGACTAGCAGAAGGTGCACTCGATCATACAGAATTGATGCGAAGGGGCTGGGAAGAAATTTTAGCGAAGAGCGATCGCCTAGGGATATTGGAAGCGTGCAAGTCCACGACTGAGATGACCCTCAAGAGAATCCGCCAGATTCAACAGCGCATCAGTGCAGTGCGGCTGGACTTAACCGAAGGTCTGAAGTATCGGTCTAGTAAGGGTGGTCAACGTGCTTCGGGGGCCGCCAAAGACATGATTACCCAGATATCAGAGATGATCCCGAAATTGGATAACTACATGGCAAATTGTGAGATGGTTTTACGGGATATTAATGCCATGGAGGGTGCTTGGCATCGCATTGTGACTGGGCCAGCCATTGGCTTCGACGACGTCGAACAATTGCTTGCGCTCTCGAGTGTCTCAGATGAGCTCACGCAAACTGGTTCGGATTTGGCGACGCGAGTCAATGAGGCCATCGACTTAAATAACGATATCTGGACCTCTGCGAATATGATCTTCCTCCTCAGCGGCAAGCTGAGTGAGGGGGGAAAAGAGTCAAGAGGGTTTCTAGCCTCAGTGCGGGAAAAGGTGAAAAGATGGCCCTGATGGCGAAAAGAAAAATACCGGTGTTAACATCGGTGTACCAAAATATTAGTGTCTTCCTAGCCATAGGTAGGAAGTTGGCAATGAACGAGCCTTGATCCTTCTTGACACGATCCTCACATGCGACCAGCCAAGAGCCCGCACTCTGATGTACACAAAACCCGGAAGACCGGACGTTGTCTATGGCGGGCATCGGGTCCGGGGACCCATATTGACCAGCCTTAGCGATGCGGCCAACAAGATGCTCCAACACCCGTACCTCCCACGCCCAGGTCTCTATCGCAGGAGGAACCTATCGGATGGCCCCATTCGCCACTACTCACTTCTTATTCAGCGTGAGATAAATTGTTCGACCCTGCTCCCCCGATAACTCTGGGGCACAGACTGCTGGCCAAGGATAAGAATGATGACGACCGCTTCTTTCTGGAGGAAACGAGGAATGTAATTGGACAGGCGAGATTAGACTAGATGAATTTTCATACCACCAAGTTAGTTGACGTTTATTACCCATCGGACTTTATGGGACAAGTAGACGGGAAATCTGCCGAACCTAGATAATTACCCTGAATGAGCTATATTTCCAAGTCGTAAACCATATTAATACTCATGACTGGTCAGATGGCTGATAATTATCTGAATCGCCTCCGAAGAGTCGCTTCTGAAGTGGTGTGTTGCTCTTGTATGGATAGCGTTAATCTGGAGGATGGCGGATCAGGGCCAGCGCCGTAAGTTATCTGATGATATGAAGTGCCATAATACCCCCATTTGATTCTTTGATTCCTTAAATTCTCATACTTTTCACCTTATTTTACCTCCTGTTCTCTAGTGGACTCGATTCTCTGCGTCTTTGTTCTTGAACAATCGTCCGCATAAAACCTCCAAGATGCGTCTGTCCACTCTCACCTTCGCGGCGGCCGTGGAGGCCCAGTTTCTCCAAGGCCTGAACCACTTACGATTTGGATGCGAGCAAATCACGATTGAGCGCCTTGACCCTCTGGTCAACCCCGGTCAGGCCCCGACGCCGCACATGCACCAGGTTGTCGGCGGAAACGCGTTCAACGCTTCGATGCCGTCGACGGACATTTCCAAGCTAGCAACGTGCACGACTTGCGGGCCGGCTGACGACTTTTCCAACTATTGGACGGCCAATGTGTACTTTAAGGCTCGGAATGGGTCCTACAGGCGTGTTCCGCAAATGGCCAACCGGTAAGCGTCAAGTTGAGGATGGCACATTCCGATCCTTGGGCACGTCTTTCGTCGGGGTAGCTTGGGCCTCGCTAGCGACAGAGACACTAAGTCTATCTATCAAAGGATGGAAAGATTGGAAGCGTAACTGCTGACACGGCTACGTCTCTAGGTTGCTGTTTGGTGACCGGTTCACCACCCAAACCAATGGTGGTGTAACTGTGTACTATATCGCTCCTGGCAAGAACACAGTGACTGCTTTCCAGCCTGTATGTCGTTGCCCAATCCCAGGATATTCTGTCTTCCTTTGAACCAGTAGCGTTTAACTGTTGCTTCGTCTAGGGATTCCGCATGTTGGTTGGGGACCCCATGAGGCGCGAGCCGTTATACAAGGCCCAGAGCTGCTTCCGTTGCTATACCGGTCCCAACCACGGCGGTGATAATGCAGCTCCATGTTCAGATAATAGGCTGGACTTTGAAGGTTTCCCCAACATTCCGTGTCTGGGCGGGATTAGGTCCAACGTGCTCTACCCAACGTAGGTGACTTCCCTTCACCGGACACGCCCTGGTCTCGCACCGTGCCTATGCCCTTATCAATTTTAAAATGCTGACAAACTTTCAGTTGCTGGGATGGGAAGAATCTCGACAGCGCCAACCACCAAGACCACGTTTCATATCCTAGCAGGGGGCCTTCGAACTTCCTGAGCACCGGAGACTGCCCTGCCAGCCACCCCGTGAAGATCCCACAGCTGATGTTGGAAGTCATTTGGGACACTACCGGATTCAACGACAAGGCCCAGTGGCCCGAGGACGGCTCTCAGCCGTTTGTGCTTAGCACGGGAGACCCGACTGGCTATGGCCAACACGGCGACTACGTCTTTGGCTGGAAGGATGATGCTCTCCAACGAGCCATGGATGACAACGGGTGCTTTAGCGCGACCTGCGGGAACCAAAAGTCTCAAGACATTAGCGAAGCCCAGAAGTGCACGATTGAGAAGACGGTTCTTGAGGATGTGGACGGATGTAAGTTGGTTCCCTCACCTTCTATATCAGTGACTTGGGGATGTGATAAAGGGAGAGAGAGAAAACAAATTCTAACGACCATCCTATAGGGCTAACGGAACTGCCTGGTGTTCCCATGAGTTAATCGGGCGACAGACACTTGACCGGATTTTCCGACCATGTAAGATCGCTCGACAACTTTAAGTCTCTTTGAGTAGGATACGACAGAATGAACTTATCCCTCCTTGCCAACCACCAGCCAGTCACCGAAAACCCGCCCCCCAGATCAATGTTTATCTCTGTTCTTTGATAGAGGCTCTATTCGTGCCTCACCCCTGAGAGTGGTGGTGTCAGTGGTGCGCAACCTTCGAGCCTTATTAGGATGACATGTCTTCTTTCGTGTCTAGGACCTCACGTTCATCAGCGCGCTTTTTTTTATACGTTCGTTCCCCAAATTTGAGCAGAATAAAGGATGCTTGGACCTGAGTGTATGTATGTAGCAATGGCGGCCACGGACTTATCGAGGCTTAACTATTCGATATCTTTGTTGTGGACCTTCAAGTATCCCTACGAATACAGATGAATATGTGAACACACTCTCCCATTCACCTCAGCTACTACCAGTAGGAGACTCCCACTGGTCTAGGACTCACAAATGAGAGAAACGGGCTTGTTGGATGCCATCTTCCTAGCCTTTTGATCGCATTACTTACCGCATGCAGTAAGATAATTGATGATATAAACACGCCACGCCGAGGGAATGTCGCGGTTTGGTGGCAGAGGCTGAGCTAGCATACGAGGGATTTACATTGCCCGCATTTGCCATTTCTCTGGCAGATCCGGCCCATTAGTGGTGATGAGACAACAACGGTCAAAGAGACAAGTCCAACACAGCAACGCCGTCGATCTGGCGGGCAGCATGATGCGTATGCCTATATGGCGGCTCCGTGGAACGTACGATCGCTCAGACTATCAGCTCCCATGCCTGGCCTCTAGAAATTCGGGATATATTTAACGAGGAAGGAGCCACCGCCATCCATCGGAGCCCTAAATTAACAATATAGGAACAAATCTTTTGCAGGACCCTTAAGGAACCCGCTAGCTAAGCTGCTGGTTAATCCCGTCCCCTCTTGGCAGCTAGTTGAAAGCGCTTGAGGTGTTCTTGGTTCGACCCCGGGTTGGACCGGAAGTAAGAGGATTTTCTCGGTAAGCTGGCACCGGCGGGTTCCGAATATTTCTTTTTGTCTTCTTTTTATCATCTTTTTATCTCTTCTTTTGTATCTCTTCTTTTTCTATTGTACTAATATGTAACCCTTTACTGCTCTAGTGAATGTTTTGTGCCGAATGGTAGCTCAATATCGAGGAAGGCTTTCAATGGTCGACCCCTTCAAGTACGATATAAATAGTAACGAAAGGTCGTGGTGGGTAGAGGAATATTATCAACTTATCTACGTGTTTAGCCCTGAGACATTGATGTCTTACTGTCTATGAAGTAGCTCCGACTGCACCGTTTTGGGAATTCTGTTTGTCGAAGAAGTACAAGGTACTTGTCTGCTATCAAACGCGGTTGGGATTTGTATTTTCATGTATGATTCTATTTGATTAATGGAATGTTGAAGCCTCTCAACAAAGATGCTCCCAGGAATGCTGCTGGGTCTGTCACTGAGCATCCCAGGATGTTGGCAGCCAACCTGGCGAAGAACTCCGCCATCTCCCTCCGTCCCTCCATGGCAAAGATCCATGACGAGGAGAGGAAGAATGGGGTCCTGCATGGGTTATACCTGGGGGCCACGCACGTGAATGACTAGTTTGGACTGGTGGGTCTCGTTTCCAGCGAGTCGCACCCACTAAACCAAACCCCTGGCTAAAACGCGGTGAGATTGTTGAGTTCCATTCTCGATATTAAGGGATGGTTTCTGAGGAGGGGGGGGTTTGAGTTTGCCTTGGACTGATCGAGACATGGAATTGTACTTCGAAGTCTTGAGAGATAGAATATGAAAAGACCGACTTAATAACTCAGGATCATCGAAACATCAAACGCTGTCTCCCTCGTGGGGAAGCTGGTGATGCTGAGGAGGCCGGAAGAACGGCAAGAACGGCAAGACTGTGCTTCGTACTTCGTACCTTCGTCTCCGCAGCTGGCGGCAGATGATTTTGGAAGAAAAACATCACGTCGCGTAAGCCTGGCAGATCTTCGGTGATACGGAAAATTAGTGGTTCTGTTATGGCCCCCTAAATTCTAATGCCTCATGACACAGCCAGCACAGCCAGGCACACTCGAGCTGAGCCCCTGAAATGAGGCGGGAATTCCCTGTTTTTGGCGCAGGGGTAACGCGGGTACCTGCCAGGTACACCACGGCAACTCAATGTCAATAGGGGGATTGCCAGGATTCATAGCTCAATGTGGTACCAAGATGGGTGCGAATTGTACCACTTGTAATTGGGATGCTCGTATTCAATGCTGAATAATATTATCAGCATGGGGCTGCATTCCCCATCGCTCCTTCCCGAAAAAGAATCGTCAGCTTCAGGACTGTCTTTTGCTTCAAGTTCATCCCAAAATCTTCCCAAGTCCTGATCTTGATCTTGGAGGAATCACGTTCGTTCTTCCCGTCACTCATTTATCGCCCAGTCGAATTTATCTTATTCATTGTCTCTCTTTTTCTTTCCTCTTCCCACGTTCATTCACGTCCCTCCTTTGACTCCTCCAGCTCCGCTTCGTCCGACGATTTTACTCTCCTGAACGACGCGAACTTCTCGACCTGTCTCGAACTCTCCGAATCCATTTCCACATCTCCACAAACAAAAACACAGTTCAATATGCGTATCTCCGCTGCTCTCTCCGCCGCCGCCCTCGTGGCTTCTGCCACCGCTGCCGACAACTACCTCGGCTTCAACTCCGGCTCGACCAAGGTTGACCGATCTGCCAAGTTCAAGAAGGACTGGGTCGCCGAGTTCACCACGTCCCAGAACCTCAAGAACGCCCCTGGCAAGTTCAACGCCGTCCGACTCTACACCAACATCCAGGCTTATTCCGAGGATGACCCCATCGAGGCTTTCGAGGCCGCCATCGAGACCAACACATACGTCCTGCTGGGCATGTGGGCTTCTGGCACTCCCAGCATCGATAAGGAGATCAGCGCCCTCCAAAAGGCCGTCAAGAAGTACGGCACCAAGTTGACTGACCTTGTTATCGGTATCTCCATCGGTAGCGAGGATCTCTACCGCAACTCCGTCACCGGCGTTACCAACAAGGCTGGCATCGGTGCCGACCCCAGCGTCCTCGTCGGCTTCATCGGCGATTACCGCGAGGCCTTCGCCGACTCGCCCCTCGCCAAGGTCCCCGTCGGCCACGTCGACACCTGGGATGTCTGGGGCAACGCCACCAACAAGCCTGTCCTTGACGCCATCGACTTCGTCGGTGTTGACGAGTACCCTTACTATGAGAACGGCAAGGGCAACAGCATCAAGAACTCTGGCCAGCTCTTCGATCGTGCCTTCGATGCCACCCTCGCTGCCGCTGGCGACAAGCCCGTCTGGGTCACCGAGACCGGCTGGCCCTCGAGCGGCCCCGCCTGGGATCAGGCCGAGGCTGGTGTTGAGAATGCCAAGTACTACTGGAACGAGGTCGGCTGCCGTCGTCTCTTCAACAAGGTCCCCACCTTCTGGTACAACCTCCGTGACTCCAACCCCGACAACAAGATGCAGTTCGCCATCACCAAGGATCTCTCCACCACTCCTCTCTTCGATCTCACCTGCCCCACCACCTTCGAGACCCCCGAAGCCTCGACTACGGACTCTAGCTCCAGCTCCTCTTCTAGCTCCGGCGCGTCTCCTCGCTCCAGCTCCGGTTCCAGCAGCTCCTCGGGTTCTAGCGACTCCGCGGAGAGCGCTACTGGCGCCGACAGCTCTGCCTCGGGATACACCTTCTCCGTGGCGGCTTCCGTGGCCCTGACCCTCGTTGGTGCCGTCTTCACTCTCTTCTAATCTCTCAGATCGGAGAGGATACAAAGGTAGAAGCGCTGCTCGCGTGTGAGACCGGATCTTACTCTTGGGTTTGCAGAACCGATACGTGCATATTGATGGAGACTTGGAGTTTAAGGGGAATTCATAGGAATCATAGATCAGGTCACACAGTTTCGCATTCTCGATACATCTTCCATCCTAGATTATATAATTGCTGTTTTGCTTTTCTTTCCCACGCTGCTCTGTCAACCCATTGGTGATGTTCGAAATGTCGCTCTCTCAAATTGTCAAACCAACCTAGCTACCGACCTAACCCCCTCTCAAGAATACAATATTGGATACGCGCGATACTATCAGTACAAAACTCTTCGGAAGTGAGGCCCGTCCCTAGATACATCATCAGGCAACAGCAAGATACCCTCGTGATCCTCTTATCGCTTTCTAACAAACATTGACCGCAAAAGCTGCCACACAAAGCCAATCGTGAACGACGTCTGTCCTTGAGAATACAATTGGGCTCGGTCACCCACGTCCGCCATCATGCAAACAATCTCGACCAGCGGTCCCGGGAAATGCTTGCCGGTGCGAGCATATGCTGCCACAAGATCGTTCCCGTTTGTGATCCCGCCTAGAATATTGGTAGTTAGTTAGGGAACCCAACGTCCTGAAACGAAGTCTCAAATTGAACACACTCACCGCTGGACCAGAGGTTTTCGTCCTGGATCCACCTATATTTCTCTCCCACCAATTTTGCCGCAGGGTACTTTTTCCTCAACCCTGCCTGCAGGCCTCTCGGCCCGCACGCGGTCCGCCCATCGAGGATACCGGAAGCTCCGCAGAGCATGATCCCCGTACAGACGCTCAGAATATCCGTGGTTTTGTTCTTGAAGTGTCCCCTCACGAATTCCAATACCGGTTCTTCGAAAGAGACACGTGGATCGGGTCCCGGAATGAATAGTATGTCAAGTTTGCCCGGCTGCACGTCCGGGTCAGAGATGTGATGAGTCGCGTGAACTTTCATGTTCGCCGTCAAGCACATCGGGGCGTCCACTGATGAAGATGTGATGTATGATATCGTGACGACCGGGGCGATTTGGAGAAGGTGTTTCGGTAGGTCCTCCAGACACTCCACGTAATCTTTGCCCATCATGGCGAGAATGTCGACACAGGCTGTGTCTAGGAGCTGAGCGTCCGCAGGGATCAAGACGCCCACCTTAACCGTCTTGGGAGCCGCCATGTCTGCTGATGGAGTTTTGGCCGAGTCTATATAGATAACAACGATAGGAGGCAAAAATTAAGGGGTTAAATGCTGCTTGAGAGATGGATGTTTCTGCTGCGTTTAGGTATGAACCCTGGGCGAAGAGGATTTAAAGCGGAATAGATTCGTCGCACTCGATTGCCTCCCAACGCTCTAGGAGATTGTACTTTGCGCGGAAGGGTAGGAGATGGGATATTGGGGCTAACCTTCCGAGCTTTTATAACTTACCCCAAAAGCTGGGCTGATGGTCTATCGAGGTTCCGCCGTTCCGGCGCCGAACTCCTTCGGCGACTCGTGAGATCCCGGCGTAAATGTCACTCCGAGGCAGCGTCCGTCTCCACGAAACAAGGAAAGGCGAGTTGTAACAAAAGCGAAATACGATTGTAACAGCACACGAATTCTTTACTAATTCCGGTATTTTCTTCCATCGGCGCTTCCGCGATAGGCCGATCCCTCTCGAGATCGACATACACGCAACGCAACCCTGCAATAGCATCCGCTTCGCCATTCATCTCCTCGCCACAGGGGGGGGAATAATTCTCATCAGGACTCAGGAGCCTCGAGAAATTGTATTTTACACGTATATGTGACAATGCCTAGCGCTATCTACCCTACACCAAAGAATTCATCCCAGGGGATCGAGTCCGCGCTCGCCCCAGCCTAAGGTCATTGTAGCCCACAAGTCGTGATACACGATCCGCGGGTCCACCTGTGCATGGCTAGGTCCAGGAGCTCGTTCTCCGTCATTAAATGCTTCGGCGCCAGAGCCCATCTGCAAGGCCAGAGATACCACATCTGCGTGGCTAGCTATCGTTGGCATTACCATCGGAGTGCCGTCATCCCACGTGTGCAGATACTCATCCACACTGCCATCCAACATCGGGCACCCGAGCCTACCCGTCTCGTCCGACTTCTTCTCCCTTTCGATTTTATTATCATACTTTCTCAGTACCACGCCGAGAATGGCCCGGCTCGCGCACTTTATATCTGTGGGCGGGGTTATAGACGATGCTTCCCGCGGCCCGGCTTGTTCGGCAGCATCGCCTCCGCCACAGATTTGCTCTAAATACTCTCGGAATTTAAGCTCACTCCTCGCTCGCACGTAATCCCAGCCGGGAATTTCCTTCAAGGGGAACGAAAGTTTCGTGCCCAGGATGACACAAGAAACAAGCTTGGCCCACTCAAGCGCTGAAAAGTGACCATGATCCAGTCGTGCCACTATTTCGAAAAATTTCCGTACTAGCGGGATCGCGTGGGACACCTTGTCAGCGTCTGGCTTCAGTGGCCGACACGAGGTCCTCTGTGCTGGAAATGTCAAGAGAGCGCTACAGTGTATGAGGATTTCCGCGAATAGGGCGCTAAGAAGGACTGGGGGTGAGGTGGCGATATCACTAGGGATCTTCGATTGCCAGTCGCGCAGCTGAGCTTCAAGGCCAAGCAGTAGCAGTTGCGGTTCTCGGTCGTCGCCTTGGGATCGCTTTGACACTTTGGACGCTTCTTGGCCGATGTATACATTTCTTGCGAGACAGGCAAGAGTGGTATCCTCGGAACACGTGGAATGGTTCAATAGTGCCGACCAGCAGGTGGAAGTCCATGGCGTGTAGTTCAGTGTCGTCCATGTCGCCCTTGGCCAAATGGGGCAGAAACTGTTAACGAACAGCGTTAGCCTAGTGCGCATTGAGAGAAGGGATTAAATCTTAGTAGCATATCGAATACATACGTAGTGACAATGTAAAAACAACCAAGATACGCTCTTATACCATCAAGTTGTCCGGGAGTTACCGCGACGTGTTGCTCACTGCAGTCGTCGCAGCATTTATCAAGGTCGAGGTCATGGAGAAGATCTATCGCCATGCGAAGATACTGGTAAGTCCGCTTATCCTTGGGTCTGAGATGGAAAGGGTACCTATGAAGAGTCTGGTTAGTATTTCGAACTATGTCCGAGGCGGGCGAGCCGATGCTCACCAGGCGCAATATATCAGCAAGCCCTGAAGTAATTCCAAACTCCTTTCGCCGCCTGCCACCACCTTTAGCCCCAGCACCTTTCGGAACTCCTCGTCATAAAGTCTGTGGCACTGGATGCTGCGGTTTCCACTTGTGCAGGCCAGAATCGCCAGCAAAACAAATGGTCGCTCTCGAGCAAGTGACCTCACAGTTTCGTCCGCACCAAGAGTGATGCATGGGAAGTATGCTAGCATAGATCTGAATTCCAAAAGTAATGATGTTGCAGAGTCAAGATTAAACTGGGGTTGGAGTGAAAATGATTGGATTGGCCGAGTTTTCCTTGACGTCACTGAAGAAGGAGTCGAGGACGGCGGGGACGGTAGAAACGGCATCGCGTTATCCGGAGAAGATTCTTCATCTGCAAGCATTAAGTTTTCAATGGAGACTTCGTGGTGCTGGAGGAGAGTGTCGATAGGGGAGTCGGCTTCGTCATCAACTTCATTCGTATGAAAGTCGATGGTGAATGTGTGATTCGTCTGGTGACCGTCTTCTACGGGTTTCTCACTACGTCGTATCTCCTTAGCTTTGTAGGGACAACTGTGCTTTTCTGATGGCTTGGGAAAGGGTAGGACTGTTCCAAAGAATTAGGAAGCAATGGTAAAGCGAGACAGACTTACTTCCTAGCCTTTCTGGATGCCCTCTTCCTTGCTCCAGTGCGGAAAACACACTCCCTCTTAAACTCCAGACATCGCTTGCAAGCGCCGTTTCTGGACCCGGCTATGCACTTCAGCTTCGCGGTGCGACACGCTTCGCAGGCATTAGTCGCCTTTTGCGCTGCTCGCGGCTGTCCAGGTTGACAGGGCGTCCTCCGATCACGACCAGGGGATTCCATTGTGCATAACCTCGGGGGATTTCTTAGCCAACCGAGTCCGTTAACAGGCTAAGCTAGGATTCCGTCATAAATCGCAGGGAATAAATCATAGAATCAGAAAGTGTTGAAAGAAGGAACACTGTCTTGGAGGGACGGGACAAGCGGGCTCATCGAGAGGGGATCGGATCAGATTTGCTCCGGTTTCTCCGATCAGGATCGGAGCTTAAATTCGCGGCCTCTCAACGCTCCTTGTTGACCGCCTTCCTGAAATGGCTTAACCTGAATCTTCACCGCCTTCTATCTTGGTAACTTTTCTGAACAACCTGCCGGCCATCGACATCGTACTTTGGGAAGATCCAACCAACATCCCGTACGAAGTAAGTTCAGGAAACAAACAAACGCGGAACTGCGTACGCGACAGATTTCATGTTTTACATCTTATGCGTGAGGCGTCCGGTCTTTTCCTTTGTGATGTAGATTAATTCATTTCCATTTGTGTTCCATCTGACGCGTCCTTTACGGGGTAGTATCCCATTCTGGTTGCCTTTTGCATGTTTCTTTTCTTGAGATGATTCTTAACAACTTCCCACGTTTCCACATTCGTCTCAAGGAAAACTAATTACCTAAATATTGCGAGGAAGGGAAATTCGCGATGTTGATAGGATATCTCGGATTATGAGTAGGCTTTCAAGTTCAGATCCGTCACTCCAGGGCTACTCGCCCTCTAACTTCATCCTCGGACGCTTTCTTCAAAGAGCTACTAGATGCTACGACGTACGGTAGTGAACACATCAAACGATTATTGCGCTCCCGGTTCATTCACAGAACTGATTTGTAACTGCAATATAGATCTCTATATATATAAAACAAGTCCCGTATTGCAGATGTTAAGTTAACATAACACATTCACGCCCATTCCTTCATTTTTAACCCATGAAATTACTCGGCCAATTCGCACTCGATAATACTCTCGACGCCGTTGGCCGTGGTATGGATCTTGGTAATCTTCAACCCAGCCATCGTCTCGAGGAGATGACGCCAGTCGCCTTCCGTTCGCTCACGAGAGCTCAGAAGCGTGAGCATCATAATGTCCAGGCCGGTAGCCTCCCACTGGGCGTGCCTCGGCGGGATGACATTCTCGTTGATGAGCAGACGGCTATAGCCAGGCTTCATGGCTTCCTTGATCCGGTTAAGGATCTTGACATCCACCTCATCGGGCCAGTCATGCAGACAGGAGTGCATGTAGTAAGCCCGAGCGCCTAATCATGGAGGAACGCCTCTGTTAGTGGCATACAAAAGGAGCGCAGGAAGGGCAGAGCTAGGGGGTGACTGACCCTTAATAGGCTGCTCGGTGTAAAAGTCATACTCCATGCGCTCGATCTTGGAGTCCAGCTCTTTGATCTGTGATAGCACAGGAGGCAGGTCCTGTAGGATCAGTCGGCCAGGAGCGTCCGGATGCTTGCGTCGGAACTCATCCAAATCATGTCCTAGGTTACCTCCAATGTCGACAAGCAGCACGTCCTCGGATCCAGTGTTGGCTCCATCGACGAGACGCTCCTGGACGGGATAGAACCCAGCGTCCATCCACGAGGGCCGACCCTGGCGGTAACCTCCCATATGGTGGTTAAATTGGAAGCCATAGGGAGGGTTGGCGTGGAGGTGCTCAAACATGTTGAGCTCAGTGCTGTAGGCATATTGCAGAGGACCATCGGAGATGCTCTGGGGTGTCTTGTAGCCATTCTTCATAGCATATTCTGGGAACTTTGATAGCGAAGCCACAAGGCATCCGGAGCTGTTTCAAGAAGCAAGTGAATTAGACCTAATCATCCCGCCCCAAGTAAGATCCCTTGGGTGAGTACTCACATGCAGGGGTACCCATCACCGATGATAGGGATGGTGAGGGAGCTGGAGAAGTTGGTAGGCTTGTAGGTATCTTCATCAACTTCTTGGATGTAACCCATAGCACCAAGATGGCGCATAAGCCGGCCTGCATAATCACATGTTAGAGGCGTGAAATCCACATATTTGAGAAACCAAGAGTCTCCTGACTTGGCTGGTGGGATTGTGGGGTGTCTGTATCACATACATAGGAGAGGCGGGTCAACCCCAATCTTCTGCGCCAAGTCCTGGGCTTTCTTTGGACTTCCGTCATTCTCGGCCAGTGCCGTGAAGAGGCCGGTATCAACACCAACAGTCAACGCGGCGAAGGCAGAGGGCTAACGAGGCAGCAGATCAACAACATGTCAGTGATGCTAGGGCAGTGCAGGGTAGTGAACCAAGGATTACGCTTACCTGTGACCAGCAATGCTTAATCATTGTTTCCCTGGGTGTCTCGAGGGCCCGTACAAGGGATCGAGCCTTCTCGACGAGGGCAAGGCGGGCCTGCTCATCGCCACTGGACGCCTCGGAGCCGAGAGCGAAGATGTCCTTGGTAAGACCCTGGACGCTGTCAAGGTCGTTCGCTTTCAAGGCCACTGAAATGTCGACGACGGGTACCTTGGCAAAGCCGTTGGCCGAACCATTGGTCGCTGGGCCGCTTCCATTGGTGGCCGAGGTGGGGGCGTTCTTTGTTTCTTCAGTGGTCATCGTGATTTTCTTCAAACAGTTACGATTTTTAATGCACTCAAAAAAGTCTGCAGAAAAGTGGCTTGGAAGGATGCTTCGGAATATTCTTGAACTGTGGTCAAGATGTATAGTTTATAACGAGAGCAATCTTATGAAGATCAGCAGGAGAAAGAGGGGGTGATAAGTACTACTGCATTCTTGCAGTCGAACTGTCCAGGCTCTCGCCGGTCTCGTTCCCTTCTTTTCCCCAGACTGCCAGTTCGCTCGAATGCCCCCATTGACTAGTACAGGTTTGCGTGCGTGGTGTCCTGGGGACTCCTGACCCACCTGCATTCCCCTGCTCTCCCCTCTTGTCTATGGCATCCCCTGACCCAGAGATCTTGCGGATGCGAAGGGCGAGGAATGGAACCCGAATGGGAACCCCCCTTTTATTTTCCCCTGCCCCCTCGGTAATGTCAGTACTACACAGGCGGCCTGTCTGACCCGGTTTGCTGGATCCGGCATGGGTTGTTGGGTTTGCCTTATCGGACGTCTTGAAGCATGTCTGGTAGGAGTAAGATGAAAGGCCGAGAAACCCCTACCGACTTCCGATGATAAATGCGGAATGCAATATTAATATGCGGCTTCTTTTTCGGCAGGAGCCACGTCTTTTCTCTGACTGGAAGAACATCCTGGGAACACGCCAAGAGCCATCTCCATTCGGTAGTCCCACTTGTCTCCAGGGGTGGGACAATCACTGTGGGTTTATGGATGTACAAAGGTGTGTACATACGTAATTCCATCCTTGACATTCCCTCCGCTCCCCCATAATACGGTCTGGTAACGTGCCGGGATGACAAGATCATCATGGGCTGGCTGTTGGAGATGGAAGGCTCCGTCAAAATCAGTGAGCATGGCTCCTCCCGACGATGATCATGGGATTGTTTAATGGTTCGTGCTGTCTTAAAAGTAGAAATAGATTCTCGGGGGCATATTCTCGGATTACTGTGGTTCAGAGGATATTCCAGTGGCTTTTGTGGCTGAGTTTGCTCCCAACTACCTGGACAAGACTAGAATCCTTCACTGAAACGGAGTGCTTTTGCATTTCCTTCGCATATTAGACCCGATTTAGCACGATGATGAGTTGTGCGTGGGGGCTGGCAGAGGCGAGACTTGTTTTTCTGCATCCTCAAATCCTTGACAGCATCCCCGCCCTGAATAGCTCTGATAAGTTTGAAAAGGGCAGCAAACAGGTCTGCCCCATTGCCCCATCCTCAGACGGGACTGGGTACGGGTTGCATACGCCCCGTCCGTCCCTGGTGCCTTTCCCTGTCCTGACCACGTCCCCTGTCAGATCCTTGTTCAGGACGGGACTGTTCCTATTGGAGGAGACAACAATAGGCAGTCCACATTCCGCCGATCTTGTCCCTTTGCCGACCCTTTCGCATGCGGAACGAAACCGGGTCTCTGATGAAGTCCACTTCGAAGCAGTACTAGGCCAGGAGAGGATTGACGCCAGCGAGGGAAGAACACTCAGAACAGAAAAGACCAACTCGCTCTTCGGCAGGGCTGGACACATCAAGTTTGAATGGGAAGAGGCACATCTTCGCTTACGGACTGACTCTGCAGAAAGCCATGAAATGCGAGGCATATGTGGTGCAGAGGCGATTTATCACGGGGCCGATTCATGTTCGGGGGCGATACCGAGAGGATCTCAGGCCCTCCGGCTCACTGGCGAGACACCTGTGTATATATGTATTTAGCCCCGATTGTCACGATCAATTGCTGTATCTTCTCACATGGGATCCACTCGAAGAATCGTGTAAAAGGGCCCTTTTGCAACGCAGAAAGTGAGATATCATTATTATTGTCCACTGATTTGATGCATTCCCCTGTAATAATTGGATGCATACAACAAAGAAACCATTCAGGCCTGCTTGCCAAGAGTGAATCCAACGCAGGCTATCCACTATCGCCGAGACCCCCCGGACCTCAGATGATGAAATGGGGCTACGGGTGGGATCGGCGTTCGAGAAGGGGGAAAATACAAAGACGAAAAACGAAAAACAAGAAAACAATAGATCTCAAAAAACGTTCCGCTAAAATAGGGCGTCTTGCCAACTTCATTATTGGTAACAAAATCAAGGCACAAGTGGGGAACGAAAACGAGTGAAAATAAGCATAGCGCGACTACCGTTTGAAGGATCGAAGCTAGTCCTACTCAGGAAGACGGATTGATACTGTCGTCCCATTTCCCCTTATTAGTTGCTCCATACGAAGGATTCGGATACACTAGATACACACGATGAAGTACATAGATTCCTTCGTGCAGGGAAAGGGAGGGCAGGGTTGTTAAACTTGTTATACGAAAGACCGGCACTCCGACGGCAAAGTCGGCTTTCTCCCCACCTCCGGACGCTGATCCCAGGGTGGGCCCTCTTGGGAAGAATTATCCCGGATGCCCCCTGGACCAGTACTTCACAAAGACGCAATCATATTGGTACTTGTCCATCTATATCATAATGCGAGGACTGCCAAGTAGACCGCCCTTTACACGCCAGGATGCCAGATGTGACAAGTGACAAGCGAGAAGCGAAGCAGGCAAAGCAGTACGAAGTACTTCGGAAGTAATGATAAACGTCCTCCAATGCCGTTTTTGGTCAGTCGTCAAGGTGCTGGTCCTACTCGGACCCCTGGAAACGACGCCCGAGTTGAAGCAACGATCCCTCAAGGCTCAATACCATCGGCTGGTGTGCCCACGTTTGGCTCATCAACCATTCTAGTATTCATAGTTTATCTCCTTCTCGCCAATACTTGTACGTCAGTTCCGTTCAGAAGTATATGGCGCTCCCATGCCCATGTACCTACCGGGGCCGGGAAAAGAAAAAAATCAGAGAAAAATTCTCACCTTCATCCTTAAACTAACGTTTGAAAGTGGCGTGTGGGAATAAAACCGTTGAAAATTGAACATGTCATGCAGAATAAATAACCTTGAGCCTCCACATTTCCGGTCCCCGCCGCGACACGGATGGAGAACATGTCAAGCACCATGACTTCATATTTATTTTCTTGCTTGCCTTTTTCTTATATGTAGATCTTCATTCTCTTCCATTGCTTGCATCGCCCAGTGCCTGTTTTTGAATCTCTTGGGCGGGTCTGCCACTGAGACAGAAAACCTTGGTCTCACTTGGAACACAACATGTCGACTCCTGAGGTTATCCTCAGTCCCGAGGTTGCGGCGGAGGATAAGGGCCCTGCTATCATTGCTGTGATCATAGTTGTGACCATCCTCGAAACCATCTTCACACTTGCGAGGCTGTATGTTCGGGGGAGAATTATGAGACATCTACAGCTTGACGACTACCTGATCGTTCTCGCCGTTGTAGGTTCTTATTTCCTTTTGTTTTTTTTTATTATTTCCCTCCTTTGCGTCCCGAGCCGTCGGGAACACTACGCCGGCGCTAACTCACAGCACAGATCTGCGGCTGGTGCGCCGTCGTTTTCGGAATTTTGGCAGTGAGCTCGGGCAATGGAAAGCACTTCAGCATTCTCGACGACAAGCAGAAATCAGGCGCGATTCTCTGGACCATTGTCGGGTTCTGCCCGGGCATCATGTCCTTTGGCCTCCCCAAGCTTGCCGTCATTCACCTCCTCACGCGGTTGATGAACCCGAGCCGCATCCACCGAATTTTCCTCTGGTTCTTGGGCACCCTGTGCATCCTCAGTCTCCTCGGATGTGTCGTCGTCCTGTTCGCGCAGTGCACCCCAGCGAGGGCGCAGTGGGACTTTTCCCTCGAAAGGAAGTGTTGGAGTCCGTGGGTGCTGGTTGACTATGCCATCTATGCCGGATGTATGCTTTTTTCTTTTCGTTTCGCCTCCCTTTCCTCGTTGTCCTTAACGATGGCTGATGCTAACCATCTCCTTCAGCCCTATCCGCCGCGACCGATCTGTACCTTGCCGTGTACCCTGCTGTTGTTCTTTTCGGTCTTCGGATACCTTTTAGGAAGAAGGTGGCACTCAGTGCTGCCCTGGGAATCGGTTCAGTGTGAGTAGTCAACCGGATAATCATCCTCAGCATCATTCATGGGCCTGTAATGCTCATTCGCGTGATCTATTTTAGTGCAACAGTCGTCGCCATTTACAAAACGACGCGACTCCCAAATCTCGCCAGCCCAGACTTTTCGTACGATACCTCAGACCTCGTCATCTGGACCTGGTAAGTGAATTTCCATAATCCAACCCATCCATCACGCTACCGTTTTCCAACTGCCTTTGTTTCTTTCATTTCCGGTTTTTCTTTTTATGGGCGTGTCCATGCTAACTGCCAGGAAAGTGTCGAGGGCAGCACCATCATCATCGCCGCATGCATTCCCGTCCTCCAACCCCTCGTCGACAAGCTTACCGGCGGCCGATTCTTCAGCTCCAAGACCCGACGAAATTACAAGCACTACGGATCCGAACGGAGCGGTGCGCGTGTTGGACAATCCGACGTTGAGCTTTCCTTCCAGGGGGGTCGCAAGCGACAGATCAAGGACCCCAACGGTCTCACTTTTCTAGACCAGACAAAGGTTGGAAGTGAGGAGAGCATCCTCGGGGATAAGGAAAACCAGGTTCAGGAATCTTCCAAGAAGAGAAGGCAATCTCTTCAGCCAGACGTGAACATCGTCCCTGGAAGGATCACGAGGACAGATGTTATCGAGGTCTCGCATAGCTCAGGAAGCCAGCAAACGCTGCACGGAATTCCCGAGGAAGGAAGGAGACACGTATGAGGAAATGCTCTGTATTATGTCTACTATTATTATTATTCCTATATTATTGTATCTATAACCGGGGGTTTAGATGATTGCGGATTGTTTCCACCGCGCGGAAAACAGTTTCTTGTTCTTTTCATTGTTGGGCGATGTGAATCAATTGGTGTATGCTTCTTGGAAGTTATGATGGTGGGTTTAATTAGAGCTGATTAATTAACAGGAAGAAAAGAAACAAAAAAGATCTGAGGTGTAGAGAGTACTGGCTATTTGGTTTGTTTGCCTGTCGGATTGTCATCCTTTTCACGCGAAGACGAGGATCTTGCCTCTCTTCTTCCATAGAATCATAGAATCACATGCATACAAGGAGGAGCATCACTCGATGAGTGTAATAAACCCATCAACTTAAGCACGATGACGATTTGGAGACGCAGCCCTACAGGAGGTCAAAGCTACAATACACGAACCAGATTACTAGATATTTCTTAGTGCGTTTTGTGTAGTGTAGTAGATCGTGCCCGGGATGTGGGGAGTCAGTACCGAGGAAAGTGCCGGGTTGGGCGCGGTTTCGATTCTGCCACAAACAATCCTCTTTGGGGTTTCTTGCACACGTCCCGGACACCGGCATTTGTCGGTCTGATCTTTCTGGGCATGCATAAAGCAAATGAAAATTAGAAAATTAGCCATCTTCATACTGCAGCTAAATAAGCCACAAACCCACACAGCCGTTAAAGATCGTCCCACCAGCCCAGGTTTTTCGGGCACTGGTCTATCAGACCATGACGGCGGATCTGCCCGACCAGACACCCCATCCCATGGCACCTCCCGCCTGGTTAGCGAGCAATGGGTTTCCAGCTTTGAAAAGGAGAATGGGTCTATGTCCGGGGCAAGCTGGGCAGGGCTTCTCGGCGTGAATCTAAGGCCAACGCGGTGTGCTCCCATGAATCGCTCGCAGCCACGACGAAAGACTCCTCTCCGTCGTACTTCGTCCATTCGGCATTTCGCCCACCAAGCTAGCCACGCATTGAGGTCGGTGCGGGTAGTGGTTGTTCAGTCCCGGATAGACGGGCAAAATTCTGTTTTCTCGAGTGCCGCGAAGGATTTTAGCTCCGTCCTCTTCTGGAAAGGTAGGAAAAAATCAAACAGGCTTCTTCTGCGTCGAAGCCGAGTCAGGCCACACGCGTCGGAAGAGGAACGAAAAGAAATCGAAAATCGGAGGTCGAGAAACGAGAAACGAAACGAAAAAGCAAAATGGAAAAAGGAGAAGGGAAAAAGGAAAAAAATGAAAAAAATAAAATAAAATAAAATAAAATAAAATAAAATAAAATAAAATAAAATAAAAATAAAAAATAAAAATAAAATAAAGAAGAAAAAAAAAAGGAAAAGGGGGGGGGGGGTTTCACTTTATTTCTCGTTCTTGTCAGCCTCTCTGCGCTGTATCCATTGACTTCCTCTCTTGTATCCTCGTACCGTTTCTCAATAGCCACATCCTCTAATAGAGAGACTGAAAATGCGCCGCGCAGTTCTCAGAGGCTCTCGACCACATCTTTCAATTGAAGATCTTGTCATTATTTCGAATGAAACGACTGCGTTGTATGCCTGTATGCTCCTTCTCGCATTTTCTAGTTACTATTCTTTGGTGTACGGCGCAGATATCGGCGGCATTTCACCGAATTGGAAAAGTAGATGATGCCACAAGGACCGGGTGGGTGAGTGGTACGGTGTGCTACTTATTCCTACGTCCGTGTCGTTAAAATAAGCCTCAATAAGAGATGCAAGACGGAGCCCCATATTTGAGGCTCCTAAACCCTGGAAAACTACGTGGACGTTGAACCGACAGCATCTTTCGCCTTCTGAGAGAGTAACACGTAACCTCGGAGACCCGGACCCATCCCAGAACCTATAGGGCCAAAAGCACCGCTTCTCAAGCTTGAGTAGTCGCCATACCTGACGCCGTAGTGACTAGTATGCTTGGTTAGAGGTTACGTTGCCAACTCCCTCCCCACCAGATGAGGAGAGATGAGATGTGACGGTTGTGGGATATGAACAGAAAGAAAAGCCAGCAGTATTGGGTGGGTGGCGATTCGGATTCTATTTCAATAGGGCTCTCGAATAAATTAGAGACTTCCCCCTATCCAGAAAATCAACACGGCTCGGCATGGACCCGAGATCGCCTGTACTCGCTCCTGAAGACCTGTTGGTCAAAATCCATCAGACTTGTGTTGCAATGATGACTTCTCGCTTTACCCTCTTCATACAATAAATACTGCTTGGGGCCAGTAAACATGAACGTAAATAGCTAGCGCTACCTAGCCACCTCCCAGATTCTGCCGGATGCCTTGTTCCAGAGCCAGCATTTTCTCAAGCCTCCACCAAGCTCACACTCAGAATGTCAGGTTAGCAATGTGGATTGGGGGGATTAGGGTTGTAACATGTCCCGCGAAGTCCTGCTTTTCACCTTCTTGATATTGACCTTGTCGAGATCTTCGTCCCCTTTCCGTTTGGGCACGTCTGCTGTTTCGTTGTATATGAATTGCTGGTTTCCCATTCTGTACAGCCCTATTGGGGACCTCCCGGTTCTGTGGCCTCCTGTGTTAGGGTCGGGTTTATTGTTCAACCCACTTTCGCTTCTCGATGAAGATGTTGAACCTCGCCGGGAAGGCGTGTGCGGAATAGAACCACCTGAATCTTGGCTTGTACCGATCCCACTGTCATGGAAGAGGCTTTCTACGTCCGAAACCTTCACGGGCTCTCCTTCTTCCGGCAGCTCTCCGCGTCCAGGCCAGCGCAATGGGAACTTGGTGCTGTGCCCGAAAATAACGGCCCCGTCTTTAGCCAGCGTGCGTGGACTGCTCTTCCCCCACAATTTAGGGAAAGAAGAGGGTAAAAGGACTTGGACACGATCGTGCGTCTTAGCCGAAGACCCGAGTCTACACATGCATGGCTCGAATGTAAGGCTAGGAGTGTACCAGTGGATATCATCGACAAGCCGCCACGGAGATATTCGCTTGTTCCCTTTCTTTCGAAGGACCTCATTAAGTTCAGTCACACAAACCGCGAGGTAGTCTTTCCCCATCGGAAGGGGAGAGTTCCACAGGCAGAGGGAGCACGATGTCGGTGAGGCGGACGAGGATGTCGTAGCAGCTGGGACGAATAAGTCGCCGAAGCCGGACCCGAAAAGTGTCGGAGCATGGATGGCACGAGAAAAGTCCACCCATCCTTCACCCGTGGTGTGAAGGGTCGCAACCTTGGGCCATATGGTGCCTTGGTTGGTCGCTAGATCCATGAAGTCAAACCCTTCAAGCTGGCGGCGAGGTGTCAAGCGGAGCCCAACGCCTGACCGAGTCTGAGAATCGTCTTGGTAGGCGGCGATTTCCAACAAATGGTAGCATATTTGTTCGACACGATCCCTAACGCAAAAATATGTCGTCTTTTCCTTCACTATTGCGTCCGACTCCGTCAATGGTTTTAGAATGTTCTCCTTCCATGCTTCTGTTTTCTTGGGGTAGAGAGGGATGCTTTGGTTCTCAACATCTAGGAGCACCCGGCAGGCAGCTACAGCTCCCATGCCGCTGGCTTTTGCTTCCTTTAGGACAGTTTTCTCCGAGCAGAGAATGCTTCGGAATCGAGGGTCATCCTCATAATTTTGAATAGAGGCGCGGAGGAGATGTAGGATGGTGCTCGCGCCGTCAACCAACCAAGCCCGTCGGTCATCTCGGTCATAAAACACAAAGTACCTGTCGGCCACGTTGCGAAGCATCCCGGGATAGTCGTCCCCGAAGCTGATATATCGTGGCTTATCCTTGAGACCAAAGAGGCAACTGACGCCCGCGGTCACTATGGAGCCACCACTTATGGTCACTTTTTCGAAAGCACAACTTTGTGCCGGCCCTGGGAGCCCAGACCATCCAATCGAGTAATTGGCACCTGAAGCGCCCGCAAAGCTGATAATCTTGTCACACCACCCAACAACATGTTGCTTTTTCTCTAGAACATCCAGGGTTGGTCCCTCTGCCGACTCCGGCCAACGAGGTACCCTAGGGTCGTCGTAGGAGATGTAAGATCCATCGTCATTGTATACGAGATGCCAGAACACCGTGTCCGCAGCCATCTTCGTGACCACCAAGAGTGCTGAGAAGCCTTTCAGGTACATCGTCCCTCCGAACTTAACAAGCCGCTTCGCATTTATCAGAGCAGCGAAAATATCCACTGGGACGTCGAGGCCAGATTCCGACTCCTGTGGCCTTGGGATCGGGTAGCCGGGGACAATCGTGGGATTCCTGAACAATGCTTTCCAGCACCCACCTTGGGCAAGTGGTCCTGTGCTCGACACATCTTCAAAACGGTACCCAAGCTTGAATGATATAAGGGCATTCTGTTCGAGCTGCCTACCACCCATTGGGATTAAGTTGTTTTCCGAGGAAACGTCGGAAACATATGGGGTGCAGTACTGGAGCTGGTCGTCAAGAGAAGACGAGCGGAGAGCTGCGCCAAGCCACGCGACCTGTTCGCCAATTTCCGCGACTGAGAACAAATTTCCACAGGCTAGGAAAACCAGTTGCGATGACTGCAGATTGTCCTCGAATTGGCAGGTAACTCGTGTTTTTCCAGGCAAAATTCCTTGAAAAATTGTTAACTGACACACCGTTCGGATATAATAGGATGACACTCCAGAATGGCTTACCATCCCAGCAACTCCGACCCCCTCCGTCCATCCCGCTTTGGATAAGGCCCAATAGTGCGGGCCCTGTCTCGGGCCATGTTTGGCGCATATACTGGAGGCAGGTAACAGCCTGCACGCTGTTACCGTATCCTGTGAGAGTCACGACGCGTGTGAGGCCATCTCCAAGCGAGCATTCGTATTGTTGATCGTTCCAGAAGGTAAAGGGGTCCCAGTTGGTATAAAAGACTGCTTGCACCTCCTGGCGGTCTTTGCGACTGACACGCTTGGGCCGGCCAAGGGCTGCGATAATCTGGTCTCTCATCGAAGCCCTCGTGTCGCCGTTTCCAGGAACCATCAAGTTACGCTCCCGTCGCAAAGTTTCTACGAGCCATCTATAGGCTGAAGATTCAGTGAGGGCATGGTGGTAGGCCGAAAGCTCGGGGAGCTGATCCTCATCCATGTCCTCATCATCTATATTCATGCTCTCCGTTTGATCGAGAGGGTCGGTTGTATCGTCCACATCTTCCATATTTCCAAGCCAAGTACAAACCCTTGCATGGAAATCGATCCCGGAAGCACTGCGCGGCGAGAAGTCTGTATCATCCAGGTCATCATCGCTGTCATTGCCCTCTCTCGTCGTTTCGTGGCATAACTGTCGTCTAACACGTTCATAAATCCGGCTTTGCGATGCGTTAGTGAAAGTTGTGGTCAGCAGAGCTAGGAAATACGTACAAGCGATATCTGTCTACTAGGTACTTCATTGGGCGACCAACGTTTGCCGGAACTTCATACGCGATCCTGCTGGCGAAGGATCTCAGGGTTGATGGAAGTCGCGTCGAGATATTTTCAATATCATTTCGAGAAAATTCCGCTGAGAGGGAGTTGCTAAGATAGTCGGCAAAGGCAGCGACATACTCGTTGAACTTCGAATTTTGGAGGCTCTCAGTGTCCGAATAAACAGTCTCCGCGTACTCCTGCATCTCCGTATGCGCATTAATACCTCGCAACAAACGGCTCTGTTCAGTCTCCCGTTCATTCTCTAGAGGCCTCTCTTGAGCTTCTTCTTCAATTGCCCCCAGGCAGTCGGGAATTGCCTTTGCAAGGCCATTGGACCCATACCCAGAGTCCGTGCATGCATCAAACCCTGGTGCCGCGGATACTCCGCGGACCGTCCGGCCTAGCTGTTCTTCGGGACAGTTCTCCGGATTCCTATAGTTTGTAGCTGAAAAAGGAAAAGGTGTACTCGTTGTTAGATTAGACTCTTTGATTGCGTCGGCAACCATAGAGTCTATTTCAACACTCCTAGGTGCTGCAGTGTCGATTTGTTCCCGAGACCGTTTTTGATACTTTCTTATTGCCCACTTCTTCAAGTGTGACCTATATGAACGTACACTTGGTGATGGATATTAGCTTAAAGCCATTAGCGGCAGGGAAATTATTCACCTTTTTGAAAATCCATGCACCCTACTCATATACTCTCTAACCTCATCTAACGTACGGTTCTGCGCATAGAATAGAGACACTATCAGGTCCCTGTGTTGTGCCCATTCATCCGCGCCCACAGGCGGGATTCCGTCGTGTCCTTGCCCGGTCATTGACTGACGCTGCCTCTATGGCTATCGGAAGTTGCAGAACGAGGTGGGAAATAGGCGTTTTTTTCTTCTTCTTTTTTCCCCTCTTTTTATCAAGAGGATGAACAGGGAGATGTAATAAAGAAACGGCGCTGTTCAGTGGTTATAAAAAAGTTACCCCGGCTGGAGTTCAAGTTCTTCTGCATTTTGAAGTTCGCCTTGAGGTTCGCCTTGCCTCTCACCCTTGCCAACAGTCGCCGTTCTCATGTGTTGCTGCCCAATTCCCCTTTATCGCCGTAAGGCCTGGCAGCCCGAATACCCCGCGCGGGTCCGCCTCATGCTCCAAGTGCGTAACTGCATATTTTAATATTATCGCTGATTAAGTTCCAATAAGCGAACACGACATAGAAGCCTCCGTGGGAGATCGTGTGAGGAGAAGTTAGGCCGAAAGGCTGCGTAATTGTAGTCGCCATTCGTATCAGATAATCCTGACCTCAAGGTTTATGCGCCACCCCAAGAATCGAAACAAGTATATTCAACTAAATCTAAAGGGCCTAAACCGTAGGCCTCTGGAACGCGTGATTCTTTCCTAGTATAATGCGACTACTATCATTCATCGTCGGGTCCTGCATCTAATCGTAGCCAGGGTCTAGCCCGTGTAACACCGTTATCTACCCTAATACTGCCCCCGAAGTTGTAGGGACGAGGGACTGAAGCTAGTATAGAATGCCGTAGGCTTAAGGAGGAGGAAGAAGGGAGAAGTATAAGGGAAAGCTAAATTGATCGAAAAGGAAAGAGAAAGAGAGGAGAAAGAAAAGGGTAAGAGAGATGATAAGCTAGAAGGGCAAAAAAATACATACAACACCAGGGATTCGCTGGTCGTCACCGACCCAACTACTAGTCTGGCGCTTCGTAGCTTATGTATAGGGGAGCGGACGGGACCCTCAGTTGTCTACGAGCTATGGTCGTATGTACCGAAGCAATCTCCAAAGAGGCTATTTATGCCCTTTGCGTCCCACCGATTGGGAAATATAAGCGTCTTTCTTCCACCGCCTCCCAGTCGGTCTCAACAGCGGAACAGGCCACATCGGTACCGATCGACCACCCCCGCCGCTTTCCTACAAAGAGTAAATATCTTTTGATTGTGCCTCACCAGGTCCAGGTCAAGAGGGGTAGCGACTGTGGCTGACCAGAGTCGGAGCATCTCCCTTCTATCGAAGGGGGGAATGTGATGCTTGGTTGCTGAGCCGTCTCATGGGAACATGGGCTACTTCCCCAGAGCCATATATGTACTTTATCGAGTTCACATGTTTGAGATACGGGCCTCCTGAGTGTTCGAGAGTATAACCAGATAATGGAGGGAAATATTGAGATAAAAACTGGAGATAAAAAGAGAGGGCCGAAGGCCAGAGTTGCGCAACTGACCATTATCTCACTGTACCAATAATATAGGACGGTTTAGCGTTCTGTGCGATTTCTCGAATACAAGAGAACTATCAAATTTAGGAGAGTCTCCGGCAGACCATAGCATTGGAAGAAACAGCTTAAAGCCAATTTCCGAGACTAAAACTCGTCGATAGTAGCGAGTCAACATTTCAATTTAACCAAGCCAAACTAAACCCCAACATAACCAAGTAACTCCTAGATTAACTCGTTATCTCGTTATCACATGCTCTCTGGCCGGTGTTGCAGATGCATTAAGAACATCCACTGTTTCACCAGCCATTCCGGCGGCGATATTCCCACCTGGGCGTACGTCTTTGTCGCTCTCACTTATTAACAGCTTCTCCTTTCGGCTGATTCGGGGGGTATTTGGGAGGGGCGTTGGAATCGAAGCCCCAGCCGCCGTAACCATCGGCCGTCGCAACACCGCCGAGTCCGCTCGTAGGTCCCATGTCAAGTTTCCCGGCAGCTTGGTTCCCGGCCACGCCTGGAGCCGTCTTGGCCCACTCATTCACTTGTGCCTTCGTCTTTCCCGTGTACTTGAGCATGTCTTCATCGGAGATAGATTTGTCTCGGCCGGTTTTGGAATCGTGGTAGCGTCGATAGAGCGATTTCTTCTCCGTTCCTTTGGCGGACGCCGTCTGAGTCGACTCCACGGAACCCATCGCGGTTCGTGCGATTTAGGTGCAGAGGTAGTGGAGTTTGAGTGGAAGTTAGGCAAAAAAACTAAGATTTTGTGCGTCTGCTACCTGTGTCTGATCTCTGGCATGTTGTTTCGAAAACGGGCATATTATAAATTGGGAGTCGAGACGAAGACTGACCCCTTGCGCAATACTCTGCTCCCGCCTCGTTTTTTTCATGAGCATAGCCTCAGAACCAACAACGCGCTGGATTTGTGTGGTCATGGGCGCAACTCCGCCACAAAGTCGTGCATTTCTGAGGGAGATCAACGCAAGTGTTTAACTGGTCTATTTACGACACCTCTAAACACCTCGCTGGGACTTGCATCAAAGGGAAGCTCGGTATTGGCCATCACCGAATGGATGGGAAACACAGCGAGTCGATTGCGGGGAATAAAACCGGGATTTGGCCGCCGATTGCTGTTCATTGCGACGAAATACTGAAATCCTGTTGGTTTTATACATCCAGTCAAGTCCAATACCTGTTCTTAGATGAGCATCGTGCCACCGGCCAGTGTGGCTTAGAAAATCGGTATGTTCTATTCCAATCCGACTATTCAGGATCATAAGAGCGTAGCTAAGAAATTGTCCAGGGATCAGGCTTTCCCTTGGCGAAAATGACGACATCGACGCCTTCATGGCCTGTCTGTCCGAGATGGGATCCAAGGCCCGCGGATGCTGCCCAAAACTCTTGATTGACTGACCGTTGCTGGGCGAGATACACAGGCATGCTAAGTTTTTCTCCATATCCATGGGGAGCATGGAGCTGCAGATCTATGTACACAGCACCAACTTTGCCGGACGCTGCATTTCCATGCCCGAAAACTCACCACTTTCATGACTGATTTCAAAGGCGGATGGCGATCGACAGAGCCGTCTTGCTGACTAGGTTGTCTTATCCGCTCTATCCCTTTGTTTTCTTGTTTTCTTTTCTTTTCTTTTCTTTTTTTTTCCTTTTTCTTTTATTTCTCTTTTTCCCTTTTTTCTATGACGATAGCCAAGGTGCAGCACCGTGGCATGACTCTGTGATGCCAAGAGAGTAGACTCTTGCTCAACCCACATAGGCAGATACCTTACCAGGATAGGAGCTCGATTGTGGGGAGATGAATGATCTGCCAACGTCATTGCCATCCATTGCGCCAGGGATGCCCAAGAATCCTTGCAGGCGGATTGGCTCCTCGCCATGCAGCTCAGCTTTAAGGTTTGTCGATCAGTGGAGAGCTTTAAAGCCATGAGCTTCTGACCATCATATGCCGAGCATAGATTAGTGTGGCGTTCCATATTATCCCATTGAATGTAAACTACTTGTACTAGGCCTTCATCGACCGCTTCATTTCGTACTGGCTCTCCGAATAGCTACGGAGTAAGCTTTCAATAAGCTCAAAGGGATGACCTCACAAGATAAACTGATCATACCCTCCCCGTCCACCGTCACTGTAGATTTAAGAATTATCCGACGCCATGCCATGGAGCTCTGTCCCCTTGACCTCGAGGACACTTATTCCATGACTTAGAATATTTTCCAATATCCCTAGTAACGTTCCTGCTCTCCTCCATCCAAGCCGCAGTCTAGCCAGACACCAACCTCAACCATGGCCCCTCCTATTCTTGGTATTCCGCCCTCGGCTCCTTTCTCACGCCTCCCTCCAGGGTCTGAGGCGGGGCCATCTCAGCACCATGCTCGACGTGTCTCCATCCCTTATTCCGAGGATAATGTCTTAACCAATGTCCTGTCCCGCCAGTCTGCTCATCGGAGATCTTTTTCTAGAAGACTGAGCATTCCGGATATGTCCAACATCTCCAGCATCGTCTACTCTCTTAAGCGTAGAAGTTCAACAGAGCTCGGTTCGGACACGTCAGCTAGACTCTTGAGCACGACGTACGATTCTCTCTTGGAATGGATTGGGGCGCAGCGCATGAGCCAGCTCCCACCGGAGGGAAGCAGCTACGACAAGGTGCTCGCGTGGGCCCAGCTGTTTGTCGAGAGGCTGAATTCCTTTGATATGGCCATTGAAGAGTTTGCAGGCGATAGTTATCTCGCCGCCCAACTCGCCTATGGATACTGCGCGCTGTTGCTGCAGGTATGCTTTCTCCCCTTTCCACCATCGAAATAGGTGACTTGTGAAAGAGTGCTAACGGAGTCTGTAGCTTGGCAAGGAAAACGCGCCAGCGTTGATGATATGCTTTGGGCTATTTTACAACATGTCCAGTTCTCTTGTCAATCTGCTGGAGCGGGCTGAGATGTTTAGCGTGTCACCGGAGATCAGGGAACAACTCGTGCTGGCTCTGTCGGACCTGGTGACTCTCGTCGCTGGTGTTTCAACTCACTTTCACAAGGCAATCAGTGGTCTGATGACTTCGCCCGTTTCCATCAACATTTACAGCATCTTCCCCGCTCAGATCAAGGCGTTTATGGACCGTTGTGAGAGGACTGGCGAAGCTATATGGAGATGCCAGCTTTTGAAAGAGGGTATGGATGCTAGCAAAAGTGAGTTTGTCCTGGCAAGGCATTGGCCTTGGATAGTGAGTTACTTACCAAGGCCTACCAGTAGTATCCGACGTCAAATCTGTCAAGAACTGGGTCGCCCCCGAAGAGCATCTCCTCAAGAACTTGGTCAACTCAACGTCTCATCTGGCGCACGACCGCGAGGAGCTGACCTGCCTTTGGATGGCCCCATACGTAACGCGATTCCTGAAAAGCCCACAGAAGACACTATCTATAAGTGGGAAGCAAGGATCCGGCAAGACAGTCCTGGCATCAGTCATCGTCGATTATCTCCAGCAGCCCATTGGCGGCGCTATGTACACTTCAATCTTTGTTCCCATCAGTGAGTTATTCTGGCTTCGTACTCGACAATCCACAGGGGATCAAGTCTAATTCGTTGCATCCAGACAGCAGAATCCCCGCCGAGGCAACTCCCCGGGCGGTTGGCAAAGCAATTCTCAACCAACTTTTCGAAAGACGCATTGGCAACATCCAGATACTGCAGGTCCTTACCGATGCCTACGAACGTAGTAGGAAAGTCACCTCAGACAAAGAGTACGATGAGATTGTCTGGAATGCTCTGGCAGATGCGATGGCTTCTCCCCTTCAAGGAGCCAAGGAACTCATCGTCATCATTGACGGCATGGACGAGTGCTCGTGTCGGGAGCCAGTATTATTCCAGAGGCTGAACACCGCCGCCAAATCTGCAACTAACGTTCGGTTCATCACACTTGGTGCTGAGAAGCAGTCGCTTAACCCCTTCCAGAGCAACCTCCTCATCACCGAAGATATGATCTTTGATGATATTGTAGCCGTTGTTCGAGGCCAGCTCGACCACGGAAAGGTTTTCCACTCGATGTCCGAAGTAGACCAGGAAAAACTTGTCACTCGCATCGCCCACGCATCGAATGGGTCGTTCCTATGGGCCAGACTCGCCGCTAGACGAGTGCGTCATGAGATGAACGTAGATCATCTCCGAAAGACCGTCGACACACTGGCCAGTTCGAAGCCATCTGTCACGGACCTTGTCACTCAGTTTATCCACTTAAATGGCGTCACAGACGGAACTCGGCACATTCTGCTCTGGCTTGCTACTGCGGAGCGTCCCCTCTCACTCATGGAACTGACGGCTCTGGCCACGATGCGAACTGACAAGGGTGCTGTTCTCGATCCCACTCACCCTGATATGTTAGCAACCTTGAGGCCCGTTGAACCCCTTGTTTTCCTCCAAGATGGCCTGGCGTACCTCCGCCACGGTCTCATCAGAGCTGCAATCCTTGATCTCTTTGCCAAGGGAAAGTTGGTTCAGGGTATCAAAGATCGACACGAGGATCTTGTCACGAGGCTCCTGCTTTACATCAAGGATAACGTAAGCCAGCATCATGACATTTCTCTCTCGACTTTGGATGCCCACGACACCAACCAACTCTTGAACAAGCATCCCTTGCTCGACTTTGCCGTTCGTCACTGGCCCGCCCATATGAGACATACCTCAGTTTACATGAAGGAGGGGAGTGCCGGCGTCGCCAAGTCTTTCTCAAAGGTCCTGCCAACATCTGTTGCCGCCATACTGCTTCAGGGATCCCTCTGGCAACACAGGCCTGCGCCGGTGCTCCTCTTGCATTTGCCAATGGTGACAGATATCTACCGCCATCTGTTAACGACCAAGAACCCTGTTACGCTGCAGTGCATGATCTTTCAAGCCATGCTTTACCGTCGTGTTGAGTTCTTCGATGAGGCGGTCCCTTTGCTCTACGACGTTACAATGGCAGCCCAGAATCTCCTTGGTCCTCGCAGCACAGTAACTATGCAGCTCTCGGGCATCTTCCTCGAGACAACTGCCCCTAAGGTGGACACTAGCAATACGGAGCTTATGAACAATAGAGAAGAGATGCTTCTTCTTTTCGTCGAATGCTATCAGATGCACTACGGCCAAGACTCGGAACACGTCGTCTCCGCTCTCCGAATGCTGGCTGAACATTACCAAATGACGCGCCAGGAGGAAAAAGCCCAGAAAATTATTGACTCGATACACGCAATCACTACAAAGGCGATGCGTGAGCGTGCCGGTGAATTACACGCGCGTCATCGCGGTCGTCGTGAGAAGGCCACTACTGAGGGTGGTGTCAGCCTGCTCCTGGACGTCGAGGAGCATGACGAGCTGGCCGAAGGATCTCGGTCATATGATTTTGAGTTCTCGCTTAAACAGGCGGAGAATTATGCTTCAGAAGGACGGTTGGATCGCGCTGAGCACCTGTACATCGATATGTGGCAACGTGCAAGCCGGGAGTATCGGGTCCATCACTCGGACGTCTGGGAAGAGCGCAAGTTGAAGGCCATTCTTGGCTACAGCAGGTTCCTCCTTGCACAAAACAGAGAGACCGACGCTTCCTCTATTCTCTCTACCGTTTGGGAGGATTACAAGACGAGGCATGCCATGACTATGACCCAGGCATCCTGTGACCTGTTTCACCAGATGGCTAGCATCATGAAGGAAGCGGGCCTATGCACAGAATCCTTGTCCGTCCTCAAGCATTGTGCGCAGTACTACGAGAGCACCAATCGCACCCAGAATGCGATGTACCAAGAAATTACGGAGACCATCCAGAACAACTCTAAGGAGATTATGCAGATGATGAGCTCCGCTGAGACCAGGGTCACATCAGAGTCCACTTTGGAAGCGATGGTCCTGGATGCTTGCAAGTCAGGTAGCATTGACCAAACGACGCTCACGGCAGTATTCAACCTCGTCGATCTGTACACTTCCCAGCACCGCTGGCAGGATGCTACTCGACTGATCAAGCGAGTCCTTCGGAGCATCTGGCCCTCTCTCTTCTGCCCCAGCGCCCAAGACGTTACGGCGCCAACCACGCATGTGGATGAATGTGTAGAACTTGCGGAGCGTCTTGCTCAGTGCCACCATACTCGACGCCGACCTACGAAGGAGGGAGACCTTCGAGTTCGCATCTACCGCGCAATGAGGACGAGCCGCAAGGTAGATGACAAGCTGAGGGACCGTGTGACAATGCACCTGCTCCGGTTCTTTGAAAACCAGTCCCAAACCGACAAGCTCATCAAGATTCGCCAGGAGATGCTCGATGACTTTACGGACCACCATGGCCCTGAGCATCCCACCGTTATTAAGATGCTCTGGGAGCTGGCCGAACTGACACGTCCCCGTCCCATCTTTGTCGAGTACTACGAGAAGATCATCCGCGCCCTGAACAAAAACTCAGATATTACCATTCCTGAGGCGTTCGAGCCCGTTAGTATTGTCGCTAACGAGCTCTGGAGTAAGGGGCTCTTCTCCGACGCTCTGCGATATTATAAGATGATGTTCGAGAGTTTTATTAGACAGCCCGAGGTCAATGACAAACTCCAAGATCAGTCCTTTGTGCGAGAGATTTTCGCCCGATACACCCATTGCCTTCGAAACGTCGGCACAGAGTTTACCGTCATTTACAAGGCCATGGCGGACTATCGTGCCCAATGCAAGACTATTTTCGGTTCAAACGCGTCCATTACGATCCAGGCTACGCTTTCTCTCGCCAAGATGTGCCAGGACACGGAGCGTCACGAGTTTGAGGCCATTCAGCTTTATGAAGAACTCCTCAAAACCGACTCGGATGAGATCAACCACAAGGATATCGCTGCCACGTTAGATTCGATCTATGAAGAGCAAATAGATGCTGCTGCATCGAGGCAGCCAGAGGCGGTCTCTGCTACTCAGATCAGCCGGGCCATTCAGGTCCTCAAGCAACGCATGTCGAACATCCGAGAGGCTCACGGGTGGGCTCACGAGGAGTCTTTGTCGAAGTTGTCGGAGCTCGTAAGGCTACGAAGCCAGCAGCACGAGATGGATCTCCTTGCCGATGAACTGGCTGATGCGGCCGCCAACGTGTTGAGTACGGAGACGTCATCTGCTCGGCTTATCGCAGCCGCGTCCACCATTGCATCGGGATACATTGAAAGCGACCAGACCCAAAGGGCGATGGAACTTCAACATGAACTCTACCGGCAGATCGTCATGAAGGATACCGTGAACGCATCCACTTACAAGTTTAACATTTCGTCTCGCGGACGTGATAGCCTCGTTTTCTTGGCCCAGTTCGAGTACAATCTCCGTCGCAACTCCGCAACCGTCAATGAGATCCTGGCGATGCTGACAACCCAATACGTGTACTTCGAGGAAGTGCGACGCCTGATGAAATCCAAGTCCAGCTCCTTCCTCGACATTACCGTCGCCACCGGTCGTCTCCATCAGTGCCTCCTTGCTAATGAGAGACTTGCCCCAGCTGCTCGCGTGTTTGGAGACTTTGCCAACTACTTCATCGACACGGAGGGGAAGAGAGTTCACCTCACGGAGCCGTCTCAGGTCAATATATTCCTCCAGACTCTCCTGCAGCATTTCAGCACCCACAAGTCTCGGGATTTCATTCGCTCCGTTGGAATCAGCGGTAGCGATGGCGTTGTGTATCTCCTCCGAGCTGAGCGGTATGAAGCTGCCTGTAGCCTCGCCTTGGCCACTTTCACGTATATCTCGGCCCATGACGAGTACCGCACGCCTGTCGTTGCCAAGCTTGTCTTGGTCCTCGGTATGACCATTGCCGGCAGGGATCTTCTTCCCCAACCCGATGAGCCGGCGCGCAGGAAAATGCTGGAGACGTCGAGTACCATTGTTCGAGATGTTCTCCACATTCTCAGCGAACTCAGAGTTAGCCTCGAACAAATAAGCTTGGGTCACCTGAACAAGATGATTGGGCTCCTCGGTGAACAGCACGACTACCGGACTCTGTCGTGGCTCCTGACCACCCTGTGGCACAGCCGTGAGGCGCAAAGCAATTGGCACCCGTCCATAACTCTCTCTCTTGCAAAGCGGTATATCATGGCGCACTATCTTGTCGGCGACTCGACTGCTGCAGTTCGCCTTGCCGAGGACATTGTCTACAACTGCCGCCGAGTCCATGGCACGCGACATTCATCCACCCTCGACATGTCCGTGTTCTTGACGCAGCTTTACACAAGCATCGCAATGAGGTATCAGGGCCAGAAGTCCGGCGGTCGAGAAATTGCCAACCGATACTACAAGAAGAGTGCCGCTGTCCACGAGAACATCCTACGCGTATTCACCGATGCGTCCTATGCGGAGATGGAAGCTGGTCTAGACGGCACCATGACCGACGGTGGCTCCAGCTCAGGGTTTGAGGCAATGGAAGACTTTGAACAGGCAACCCTTCCAGATGGGCAATATGTCCGCCGACACTTGCATTTCCTTAAACTTGCGCTGGAGCGGCTTGGAAGTTGGCCTAAGGACTACGCAGAGTATGAGCGTCTCAGCGCTGACATTTTCAGAAAATACGCCGATGATCTAAAGGGGGTTGATGGGGTCGAGAAGTGGAATCTGAGCGGATATGGTTCTGGTAAGGCCGAGGACAAGGATGACCTGCTGGACAGCGAGTTCAATAACTGGGAGCTCGTCATTCCAGAGGAGGGAGACGATGAATTGTAAAGGGATGTGCTTGATTAACAAGCTTCTAGCTTTAAAATCTCGTGTCTAGTACCACCAAAAAAAAGGGCACTCATGAGTCATGACGGGTGACCAAGTTTTCCTATGTTGACAAGGGACATGGGATAGGCAGGACACAAATAAACAGATTGATATTTGCTATTATATTTAGAAGGATGGGAAGCATGTCCGGTTTTCGCTTGGTAAATATGGAATCAGTGGCCACCAGGCGTCTACTTGGCAAGTCGCGATTGAGATTGGGAGATCGAGAGCGATGTGCAAAGAGATCCCGCCCAGACACGGAATGTTGGGGAAACCTTCAAAGTCCAGCCTATTATCTGATAGCAATGTCACGAAGAACCCAAATAGTCCCTACAGAATCAAATGATGAACAGACGGCTCTCTTAGGAATATATTACAGATCCTTATTTCTTATTCTTCTTCTTTAATACATGCCAACGAGACCCTAACTGCTGAGCAGACCGGGGTAGAAACATCTGAGAGAAGATTCGAGCAACCTCTTTCCACGTAAGAGAGCGATCCTCCACTAGCTTACGGGTTAGCGCATCCTCTTCCGGCGTAAATTTGGGTTTCTTCCGTGGCGCTTTGCCTAATATGCGGTGGCGCCCTACCATGGCTGTCTGCGTCCAGCCTGGAAATGTTTCCCCAAATAGCTGTTCCACCTCTTTCCACGGCCGCGACCCGTCCGCCATAAGTTCAATGAGCAGGTCATCATGCTCTGGAAGCCATTCGCCATCGCGGGCCATACGGCCAGAGGATTCGTGTTCTACTAGCAGACTCTTATCCTTAACCAAAAGATGGTTATAATGGCCCCGTAAACTGGCGCGAGTCCGTCCTTTAAACTGCGCTGAAAAGAGTTGATGGATCTTTCCCAGATCCCTAGTTGGACCATCTGCTGGAAGTCGTAGACGTAGAAGTAGAGCATCTTCCTCTGCTGTCCATTCGCGGCGCATGGCAGCTTGTCCCTTCGGTCTCTGGCTGTTGAGGTCATGCATAAGGCGAGAGTAATATCTTTGCAAAGACTTAAGACAAACACCCCTTCCCGGGAACTGCTCCGAGAACAGTTGATAGACCTCCTTCCAGCTCTGGTTTTGATCTGCCCGAAGTCGAAGAAGCAACTCATTCTCCTCTTATGTCCACTTCAGCATGCTTGGTCTGGCCAGAGCTCCAGGTCGTCTCCTCTTATTTTCGTCTTCCTCCCTTTACATGGACATCAGCCTATTATATCGGTCGGACTGTTTCTTCTTAGCCCTTAACCTTCTTAGATCTGCAGAGAACGCACCCGAGCATGCGTGACTCTCAATTAGTGGATCTCGTGAAGTGTTAGCCCCAAACCATTCCACGGGGGCTGCCCATGCAGACTGTCGGCCTGGGGGGATTTCCAGGAACACAGCAAATCGTGGAACAGCGCTTCAGCAAGAAAGGTGAGGAACCGATTGTAGGTGCGGACCTCTGTATCCTCCTCCTTCTGGCTGCCCTCGATTTGCTAAACAGCACTCTATACTTGTTCCCAGGGCTTCCCATCCCAGAGAAGGGTGTGGAAGTAACTATGGCGGAGTTTTGGTTCTCCTCGGTCTAGCACCCTCCTCCCGATGCCGCCTACCCGTCTCTTAGGCACATTAGCCGATGTGTCTGAGCCGACATAGAGGTGGTGGTGATGCTTCCATGTGGCCTGCTTAGTGGCCAAGAGAATGCAGGTATATATGCTGAACTTGGTTGTCTCACATGCACTTGGGAGCTTCTTGAAGTCTTCAGCTCTTGGTGGAGTGCCGTGGAGGATCAACCTTTTCATCTCTTCCAAGGTGTGGCAGTCGATTGCGTGTGCCCACTCCTCATCAGTCCCACTCCGCAATGCAAGCCGGGATGCTGGCGACATGGTATTCTTGGCGTCCGCGTGGATTTCCGCTACTCCCTTCGCTATGAGAGCAACCAACCTCTTATTGGGCTTGTAAGTTGCTGGGACTCTTGGACGGAATTTACCCGCCTCGGCCATCAGAACACCGATCTCCTCTGCAGAGACACCTAACCGACCCTGAAGTTTGGCCTCCTCGAGCTTGTCCCGGGCCTGTTCAGCGGCGCCCTTGCCAACATTCGGCTCCCTCCATTGGTTGGCGCGATCGGAGCTCTCTTTCGCGGCGATGGGCTTGTCGCCGCCGTCCGGCTGGCAGTCTTCGTCGACGTCGGGTTCTTGGCCTCGATCAACATCAGACTCTTCGTCGACGTCGGACTCATCACAGCTCGAATCACCGGATAGGTAGTAGCTACTACCTTCTGAGGCGCGGTCCCCGCCGGCGTCGGAATCGCCGTTCTCGATGGAGTCGATAGCGAAGTCTTCTCCATCCTCGGGCTCGTAGGCTTCATCAGCATCAGCTGAGCGGGCATCCTCTTCGGGGTCTGTAGAGCGCGGTAGGAGATGTGAGGCGGTTGCGGACTCGAAGTTTACATCGGACCAGCCGTCTTCGCTGTCCGGGATCTCGGAACGGGGCTGGCGGAGGCGTAGGCCGAACGCGGACTCGAAGCTGACATCAGACCAGCGGTCCTCGCTGTCTGGTATCTCAGACCAGGCGGAACGAGAGAAGGGGACCGGGAGAGCAGTGTCATCGTCATCCGACAGGGGCTTAGGGGCAGCACACCCAACCTCAACATCTCCAGGCTCATCGGACGCAATCAGAATGGTGTCTTCCATGCCAGACGGCCGGATGCCAGAGTCGTGGCTGATACGCGCGAGCCCAAGGTGTTCGGCATTGCCGTTATGAATCCAGACAAGCCTTCGTGTCCTGTTCCGAGGGGATGTGGGTACGACATAGTCGTTAGCGCCATCGGCTAAGATGCCCAGGTGGATGTCGAGATTATGGGCCTCACCCCAAACTCCGAGGACAAGCGCCAGCTGATCGACAGTGTACTCGTTGGCATTCTCCATGCCAAATGCAAGCATGGTCGCTATTACTTCATCAGACTGGAACAGCCCGTGGAGCTCCTCGGCAGTGGGGATCGACGGAAGATCGAAATGCTGGGCATGCATGCTGAGCATGATGGCGTAGAGGCTGCACAGCAGGTCCGTCGAGGGCGCCGGGATCGGCTCGTGTCCGTCCGGGAACGAGTCTCGCACCGTGGGCGCACGGGGTGCGTGGCAAGGCCTTGAGGGCTGGAGGCGGCGCTTCTTAGCCGGAGGCTCCGCGAAATCGTTGGGCGAGCTGCTGTCTGAGGCTTCTGAGCCAGGGGATTAGCTCATGCCGTGGCACATGGCCGGGACCCCAAGGGCATGGTATGTGGTAGGCTGAGCTGGGAGCAGTGCAGCACAGGGACGACAGAAGCACGCAAGACAAGACACGTAGGCCGTGGAAAAGACGACATCGAGACGGATAAATGATTTGGCTGAAGCACAGGAAACAGAAGACGATTGCAGGTGATGAGTTTGACATTGGTTTAGAGGGCTGTCTGATTCTAGTACATAATCGTACGAGAGGGGAGGAGGGCCTTTGCAGCCAAGGATAGTGGTCGAGGTAGCTAACTGGAACAGGTGATGCCATCTACCAGCCCGCTTGGGTAGGATGCAGGTAAAGGAAAAGAAAACACAGGGCAAGTGTAGTGGGAGCGCGTGAGACCGAAGGTGATTGGAGAATACGTACGGCCTGTCCTTTGGGCCCTCCGAGAGATGCTTGGCTGCGGAGTGTCGTCCTTGTCGTCTTTGTTCTCGTACTGCTCGGTCAACTTGGCCGAGGCCACGACCGCCGCTGATCGGCGAGGTCTTGGGATATTCGTATTATCCGCTGTATGAATGCAGGCGGGCTGCTCCGGCTTCGAGGCCGTGTTGACTGTGATCGAGGGGAGGAGTGGGGAGGAATTGTCGAGTGCGAAATGTCCTTGCGTCTCGGATGCATTTGCGGGAGCGGTCTTGCGACGTTTGGATGGCGAACTAGACACATCTACATCAGCTTCATCTGCGCGGCGATGTTTTCATTTCGTGATTGTAAATCGAGGTCGAATATCAACAGCTATGTGGGATCGAAAGCAGCCTCTGGCTCATAAAAGTGGGAAAGAAAAGAAGAAAAGAAGAAAGGGAAGAAAGGAAAGAGGAGAAGAAATCCGAAGGCTTGCTTACGAGAGCTGTGGGCCAAAAGGGCAAGAGCAACGAGTTGTGTCGTGAAAGCCCTACCTGCCTCCTCGACTGGGAAAGAGCGACTGGGGTGATACACAGCACAGCAGGTATGCTACAGCCTACAGCGCAGCACGAATGTAGTTCAACTATTGTCTAGGGAGTCACCGGGTAGATGAAACTATTCTAAATGGGTCGTAATTGTCGTAGCTATGACTGGACTACATACTCTGGGCGTATCACTCTTGGGAATGGCTTCTCGCGGGGTGACGCTGGTGGCCCTCCTCCTCCCGCGGGCTCCCCAGACGGCAACACATACATCGATACCTCGGACAGCGCCGTGAACTTTGGCGACGTCCATCCGAGCGAGGTATTCGACAAACTCCTGAAGCAATGCTCGGCCGTTGGCTACAGCGATGCCAAGGTTGTGATTGAGAGAACTAACGTCGTTGAAGACGGACACCTCAAAGACTACCAAATCACGGTATCTGCTGACGGCTTGTTCAACCCTAAGAAGACGGCGACAAGGGAGACGCTTGTTGAAATGCTCAAGATCGTTGCCAATCTGGGCACCGAATAACCCAGGATGCTTACGAAGATCCTTGCGGCACCGCGTTCTGTGGCATGCGTTGCCAAACCTCCTCTAGGTTCTCATTTCTAGGTTGTCTCATGTAGCTGACGAGTTTGTCATATTAGAGGTCAAAACGGTGCGTCAGCACAGACTTACGCAGACCATCCACATTACGACTCTTGATGAAGGCAGGGATGACGCTTTCCTCAAGATCTATTCTCAAGTCGGACCTGTGTCTGACGGCTTCTGCGGTAAGATTCTGTGGGCTGGAAGCTTTATTGGTGGTGCCATCGGTGGCATTGTCGGCGGGGTGTTTTCGGCTTGCCCACTTTGCATTGCACTAGTTGAACCTGAAATCATTGTTACAGGCGTCACAGGTCTTTCTCTTCCTTTTGGTTTTCCCCATTCCTGGATGGGTCCATTCCTGTAATAGGAACAGCCAGCCCGTGGAAATGTTTACGCGCCTTTGAAAGCATTTGCTTGAAGCTGATAGAGATATCATGAAAACTATGTACATGAAGGATGAACTCGCAGTAACCTTTCTCCGCCATTTGCTTCGATCATGAATAGGGCCCTTCCGCAATTCCATCTCGTAGTAGCAGTCTCTTCGAATGTCCTCTCTCCATTCTGGTTGGTCATCTCCTTCACGTCCATCGCCATAGAGAGGACCTCTTCGCTGCCCGCTATGAGCCCAAGAGTCTGGATGACGTTTGATGGTGCGTCGACATCCCAATCCCGCATCTCCGCGCTCCTCCAGCATCCCAGTACAGCCAGGCCTAAGGAACCACCCAAGACCACCAAGGTAAGTATACACGCCCAATCGACCGCAAATAGCTTCTCGATGTCGTTCACCACTTGCACCGTCGAGTTTCTGAAGTCCAGGGGCCAGCCGGCGGCGTCGAGTGCCATGGTAGAAGTGGCGGTCAGGAAAAGCGTCGCGTAGATGGATTGCATGGATGCGATCATGTCTTCCCGTAGTTCGCCCAGGTCCGATGGCCATGCAACGGTAAGGGGCGTTGATGTATTTCTTCGAGTCACGTCGAATTTGTTTAGAATTAGGTTGCCAAAGGTACTCGTCCTGGAATTTGCAAGAGCGGGCGTGGCACTTTGTTGGACTATTGCCTTGACAACGGCACGGAAATCAGACCTCGAGCCATCAGGCTCGGTGAACCCCTCGCAGCTTTTCGTTGATGAGTATCGGCAGGGATTGCGGTCAAAGTCCTTGACCGATATGCGCTCAAGAACGCCAACCTTTAGCGTTCCGACGTCGACTCCGAATACCGGTGAGCAGATGGCAAGTTGAGTCGCCAAGGCCAACTTTTCGCGTTCTCCGGAATTCGGCCAAGCAAGAAGAAACAATATCCTGGATGTCGTGATGTTATTCCTCGGTGAAGCGCAGTCAGAGGCTCCCATCGGGAAGTACATGTTATATTTCGACCCCTCGACTTCAAAGTCGTGCTCCATCTCGCATCCGCCCTGGGTCGCCTTGAGACGAAGGGTCCTTAGTGTAGAATTTCCCCCAGTAACGTCCGTTACTTCGTAGTTATCCTCATCGATGAAAGAGCAGTTTGCAAGGCGAGAGTAGTACCCAGGCACGGCAGGGATCTCCACGGTAGTATTGTAGTCCCATACAATGTCGCTGCCAGGCATAAAGGAAGGAAACGCGTAATCGTTGTTCATCCACTGTGAAAACAGGTTGCCTCCACCTCCGTAAACTCCGAGGGCCGACGTGATTTCAAAGGCCTGACTAAAGTCGGCATTCTCATTCAATCGGCCGAGGTTCAGATTGTTCTTCTGCAAAGCGATGCCTTCGGTCCTGTGCTGGTAAAGTTTGGTTTCCAAGAGATGAGAGGATAGCGGGATAAGAATAATAGAAAAGAATGTTGTCAAGGCCACTGAGAAGCCCGATATCCAGTGCCCATTCTTCCACGCTTTCAAAACCGTCATTGGCGGAAAAGTAGACCGATAATTAACGAGGACTGAGCGTTCCCCTCTCGTAGGGCCCTTATAGAGCCCAAGATAGGGCTCAAGATCGAGAATGTCGTCGTAGCATCGCCTCATATACAGCGCGAATGAGCTGAAGAAGAACGTCGGGACAGCCGTCCACCACAGCGACCTGTCAATAAAAGAGCCCTCGGTCTCCTTGACGTAGTCCCAATCTTTCACTTTCCACAGGCCGTCCCTTGTCGCCGAGACTATGAGGAGAGCTGCGATGACGCCAATGTAAACTACATGAAGAAGGACGAGTCCAAGGAACCGTTTAACCTGGGCGCTGCGGTCTGATCTCGCGATTTGAATGGTAGGCCGTCCGGTGCTTGCTGGTGGCTGTCGATCATCGGCTTGCGCTACCATGACTGGGCTACGAAGTTGAGCCGTCGATTTTTGCTGCGCTAGACCCATAATGACTCCATTTTCTGTTTTCCTCCCAGAAAGAATATCGGAATGCATTAGATTCTGGTGGGCGGGCGTTCGAGATCTGTTCCGTGAGAACTCTCGTGCCCGTGGTTGATTTCGAATTTTCGAGTCAAGACACAGCCACACTTCCCGTACTCAGTCAGCCGGGAGAGATTAGATCTAAAGAGGGGTCATTTTTCTCTCCATTTTAGGTGATAAGACTCGTTATTCGACTTGTGCGACCTGGCGAGCACGGGTTGGTATTGGCTTCGATCAGCTCAGTGGCTCAGTGGCAGGGCGGCGTGCCTGAAGAGACCAAAGGGGAAATACCGTGTCGACGTGTCTCCCTCATTACGACCGGCGAAATTCTGGTGTGAGTGGTCGGATAGAAGGAATGGTGTAATGGCTGGTGTGGTTGCATTCCTCTGTATCATCTCCCAGGTCTTCCCTCTTCTGGCAATACGAGGTGCCGCTCTGGAAATGAAGCCAAGCCCCCTCCAGTGATCATCGTGCAATCTGAACGAGACCATAGTCGGTCCCGTTGATAGGCCCACCATGCAGTCGTCTCTCATTTCCGTGTGGTCTTTGCAGGGGTTTAAATTGCATTTGCTGGTCAGGCAGATCTGCCCGCCCTGCCCTGGAGAACCCTTGAAAAGTGCACAGCCACTTTCGCATGTGCTCGGCTGATTTCACGATGCTCAGCCCCAGTTCGCGTCGCCATGAGGTTTTTGCACTTGAGCTCTGGCGATTCACTCTCGAGAATGGCAGAATGATGGGCGAGACGGCATGAAGCTTTACCGACCGCCATCTCGATGAAGCAACGGGGATCCACGACCGATCTAGTCGATAATAGCTGACAGTTTCGTCAATTAATATTTGTGCGCATCGACCTGGCGAGGAGCTGAAGATCCAAACAAAATGGCAGCACCGAATTTCGTCACTGCCTTTCCAATCGAGACGGGCGCGTTAGCTGCTAGCGAAGCTCTCGAGACACCTCATGTTACTGTCGCTGGGCCTTCACCAACCCAGCATTTCCTCGCAGCGAGATCTTGGGCCGACCCGTCGAATTGCGTCGACGATTATGTGGACACCGAGTCGCAATGCGATCGTCTCCAGACCGAGGTCAATTCGTGTGTGTCAATGCTTGATGCCGGAAATGGGAACCTGCACGACTCTCGATTCGTAAACTGTTTCTGCGTCGCAGATATCTACTCCGACCTCGTCAAGTGAGCCTGAGCCTCAGCCTTCACCTGCGCCGATAATGAAGGCTTGCCAAAGCTGACTTGTTTCCGTTTCTAGGTGTCAAAACCAGCATCGGCTGTGCTTGCGGGATTTCGTCATGGACCACCAGTTCTCACATTATCAGCACCAATGGAAGACTTTCTGCACGAGCGAGCTCGGTTCGGTAGATGTGACCGAGCCCCCTCTCATCACCCCGGAGCCAGTGACTTCGTTTAAAAATGACTGCTCTTACATCAAGTCAGCCTGTAACCGTTACAGCCAGTACACATCCGATTGCCAATCATTCTTCACTCAATCGCCGTGCTACTGCCAAAGCCATGTCGTCCAGATGGAATCCGTTTGCTCGATCGACGGGATAGCCATGTGCTCCCAGTCGAAGATCGAGAATGCGTCGACAATATGGGGTTATGCATCGTGCGACGGATCGAGATCTGGACAAAGCTCCTTTACAATTCCGACATGGGCCTTTGCCGACGCCAAGGTCGATCCGCCCAAGACCGTCCCGTTTGCGGCTTTCCCATTAACGTACAATGATGTTCCGACTCCGAGCCCGCACCCCGACTCGGCATCGACAGCATCAGGAAACCAGATTTTACTGCTATTCTTGGCTCTTCAGCTTCTCTTACTCGTATGAGCCTAGTCAACGAAATGGAAGGAAATAGTACGAAATTAACATAAGATAAGCGACCGGCGATCCTGCTGCGGGATGGGAAGTCGGAGGTTCCGACATTCCCTCAACTCCTCTTGCCTCCCACCCCGCAAGACCATAGTCGGAGAGCTGTGTATTGCCTCCAAGAGCCTATAGTAGTGGGTCTTGGAGAGCTGCGGGGATTACATCTGCCGAATCCGAAGAGGCTACGGCGATAATATTGTTAAATCTCGAGATTTGTGGGCAGTGGTCTTTGTTCTCGCAAGAGACAACCGACGCGGACCGCATTATCCCTTGGGGCGGGGGTTTGCCATACTCTGTACGCTAGGCGGCAGCTATTGCAGGGCAGGGGAGGTAGCATGCCTGGCCGTTGTGTGCGATGGGGGAACAAAACGATTCTCCTTCTGGGAAGGCTTGTTAAAGCTTGGGGTATATGATAGATCCACAATGGGATCTGGCGCTCTAGCGCGCTGAATATGGATGAGATCTGCCCTCGACTTCCGCTCCACTATATTATAGGTTATGATAATGGAAAGCTACTAGCCGCTTACTCGGCCACATGCAAAGGTGACCTTGGACTTCCATGATGTTAACAATGTCCTGACGAAAACTATATAACCGTTGCGGTAGAGCAGCGGTTGCGGGAGGTGCAAAGGTGATATAACGGTTAAATTACAGTTAAATAACGGTAAGCGTCTTCTATCATCCCCCTACTGTTGCTTGCTTCTCAAATCTCAACTTCTTTTCCAGGGCTTATGGTATTAACCCTAGTCAGCTTAATCCGACATAAAAATAAGTCAATATATTTCTCCTCTCGATCTGGCGTCGAGAAGAAGAGGAAACCCACCGGGCCGAGCTCTCGGCCCAATCAACGGCCGCATTTAAGATGAAGATGGCCTGCCTGGCGGCCTAGATGTGCTGGGCGATCTGATACGGGGCCATGGCGGCCACGGAACTATCAACGGATCTAATTGGTCTACAGCACACCACACTCACACCAAAATGTTGCGGGTAGTCCAGGGGATGCAACCCAATATACAAATGTTTGTAAGATTAGGTACGGCCGTCACATAATGCGACCACCAACAGCACCAGCAACTTGCATAGTCACCCGAGAGGCTGTGTTGGATGTTGGATGTTGGATGGAGTGTTACAAATCAACCGATTTCCCCCCTTGCGAGGGGGCCTTGAATGCGGGAGGCCAACGCCCAACGGGCTCCATGACTCTGTTTGTGTTTCATTTATTACCAGGCAGCGATTGATGGAAAATGTGTTGTTTCCCATAGCTTCTTTCTCAACTTTTCATCTCCCGCTGCTCTTGCTACTTGTAGGGAGGGTTGTGCCGCCCTCTCTGACATTTCAAGGTCATTGTAAATTCCAGGCAGCCAGTCGATATTACCTGTTACAAATCTGTTACAGCACTTTCCTAACAATATGGCATCTTCGCTCTTGGATCGACCGGCACTGGGACAGAAGGTTGCCTTGGGAAGCCTGTATGACTCTCGGACCGATACCTTCATTCCACAATCCATCTTTAAGACGCCTCCCCACGACAGTGTCTTTGAGACAACGCAGAAACCTTCGACTGCGGTTAAAATCATCGAGGCAGATACCTATAAGGCAAAGTTCGACACGTTTGGCATCAGTAATGAATTGGGTGCCAGCTTGCTAGCCGGTCTCGTCAATGATGTCAAAGGTGCCGGCCGATACTTGGCAGCTCCAAGGGACACAGGCTCTGGCGTGCAGTGGTCACTGTACTATAGCGTCACCACGGTTGAGGAGGAACTAAACCTAACCGCAAGCGATCTCAAGAAACATTCAGCATTTGATCCTCTGGACACGGATATCGCAACTCACGTGGTAACGAAAATTAGCTGGGGCGCCCAATGCATCATTGCCGCTACGCTACCGCCCAGAATGCCCGAGGACGGAGACAGACTTATCAACGAATTGGAAGCAGAGTTTGATCTGCTCAAGACGATTGGACTGGCCACCGATTGTAATGCGATCGTGCCTAAGGATGCAGGTCAACGGGAAACTAGGGATTTCTTCAAAGTGACTGTATTCGAAGATATCGCTCCCAACGGCGCAGCGGTCCCCGCCGACTTCGCCACTGCCCAGCAGTTCATGAGAAATGTGCCAAAGTACATCTCTGAAACCAACGGCGGCAAGGGGAACCCTGTGACCTACACACTCATGCCTCTCTCTCTTCTTGCCGTGTTTCGAATACTTGAGATTAAGGCAAACATCACCGTACAACAACTCAGCACCGAGTGCTTGCAGAATTACGTGCAGCTGTTTGACGATATCGGGGATGCCCTTCGGAAACTCGATAATTATCTGGCCCGATTACGAAGCCACTCGACTTCTATCCCCCCCGAGCATGTAGATTCGACTGTGAGACTTCTTTCGGACACCCTTTCCGATGAGGCGGCGCTAAAGTCAAAATATGCGAGTTTGTTGACAGATGTCAGGAGTGGTAAAAAGGACGCCGGGGATCTTTGGAGTATTCTCAGCGAGTTCCTTGGCGGAGCTACTTCGCCCATGAGTATCCTAGCATCTAGCATGGCTTACGACGAGAAGATGGATTTCGAGGACCATCTGAGACAAAAGGGCGTCCATGTGGTCGGCTGCTACGGGGGCCCATCTCTATCCGCAAGGTTAAATGCGGATCCGGAAATGAATGCCTTGGTACTTTACTTCAACGATGATATGCGTCGTAACTCGGAGGGGTGGGGCACATGCCTTGGAACTTTCTTCGAGGTGCTCCAGGATGGGGCAGAGGATACGGTTGCCTTCGCTGTCGATTGCGACGCCCCCTATGCCGCCATCGAGAAACCATACATTTCACGCATCCGGAAGGGCAGGGTCATCGTCGAGGACGTTGTCGAGCAACGCAAAATTCTGGCTAGCAACTGCCTAATGCGGTGCGACGAAGCGGCTTTTGACGTATCTCTCAATCGCAAGCCGCCCCAGCGAAGACCCGTCAAAGTTCCTTGTCCAAGCCCATCCTGCGATGGGAAACTACAATGCAATTGGATCTGCGGGTCCTGTCAGTCCGCCATCGAATACGGCTTCGTCGATAATCTTCTCTATTGCGGCTGCGGGGCGGGGCTGTATGACGCGTGGGAGTTCAAATGCAACGATCCGAGGCACGGAGCCGACTGGTCTAAATACGACAGCGACACCTTCCAGAAGCTGCTAAAAGCCCTAGAGCCATTTGAGGAATTAAACATCTTAATTTTGGGTGAAACTGGGGTCGGCAAGTCTACCTGGATCAACGCATTCATCAATTACCTCACTTACGAGTCGCTCGACGATGCAATGAAAGCCGAGAACCTGAAATGGGTCATCCCGTGCTCTTTCCAGACCCAGTTGGTCGTTGACGGGAAGTTTGAGCAGAAGGAGATCAAAATTGGTTCGAGCAAGGCCGAGCGAGACGGCTCTCACGGACAATCGGCCACGCAGTTGACATCGGTGTATGCCATCGATATTGGGAAGACGCGCGTTCGCCTTATCGACACACCGGGGATTGGGGACACACGGGGCGTTGGTCAGGACAACGAAAACATGGAGGACATCTTGAGGGTCCTCCGCGCCTACAACAACCTGCACGGCATACTTGTCCTATTGAAGCCAAATGCTGCTCGTTTGACAGTCATGTTTCGTTTCTGCGTCAAGCAGCTTCTGACCCACCTCCATCGAGATGCTGCGAGAAACATTGCGTTCGGCTTCACAAATACGCGAGGCTCTAGCTACAAGCCCGGCGACACCTTCTCGCCCTTGAAAAGACTTTTGGAGGAGTATGAGGAAGTGAGGATGGGATTGTTCGAGCACAATGTCTACTGCTTCGACTCGGAAAGCTTCCGGTTTTTAGCGGCACTCAAGAAGGGCATCGACATGGGCTTCGTAGAGGACAACCGCCGCAGCTGGCTACATTCTGTCGCCGAGTGCCAACGCTTGGTGAAGCACTTTCAGGGGATATCTCCACATCAAGTGCGGAACACGATCAATCTCAACGAAACTCGAAACACGATCCTCCGGCTGACGGAGCCTATGGCGCTTCTCGCCGATCAGATCAGGGCCAGCATCGACGTGAACAACGATCACATAAAGGAGCTCGCCAGCATCGAACTTACGCGAGGGGAACTCGTGCAGCGCCTCTTCGTGCAGAGGGAAAGTTTAGAGTCGTACGAAGTGGATATGCCGCGGACCGTTTGCACCCATACGTCCTGCATTGAAGTACGCAGCGATTTCCGAGGCAAACAGGAAGCTGCCATCATCTATAAGACTATGTGTCACCGACCATGCTACCTAGATAATGTTGACCAGAACAAGAAAGGGCACTCGGGGCTGCAGGGCTGCTCGGCGATGAACTCTGAGGGCGTGTGTAGGCGGTGCGGCCATAATTGGATGGAGCATATGCACATATATTACGAGTATCGCCCAATGACGTACAAGCATCGGGATGAGACGGTAGTGGAAGGCCTCCTCGAAAATGCCGGAAATATTGAACTGAAGAGAGAGGCGATCCGAATGAAGGAGACGGCGATCAAGGAATTCGAACATGAGTATCGCCGAGTCCAAGAGGCTGCCATTCAGTTTGGATTCTTCCTTAAAAGGCATGCCATCACTCCGTACAACGATGCCACCGTCGAGTATCTTGACATGCTCATCGACCAAGAAAGGGTCAAGATCCATAGCGGGGGGTCGAAAGCACGCCTTGCCAACCTCACCAAGTACAAAGCCGAGCACCTCCAGAAGGTTGACGTCCTGAAGAAAGCAATAGAGGAAGGCGACCAGTCCAAACTTCTCAGCGATGCCGACGTGAAACAGTTGGCGGCCAGCCTTTACAGCCTACCTCACTTTGGGAAAGACCTCCAAGACATCATCAAGAACCAGGAACAGGCAGCAGACGCGGCGTATCGAGAGCGGTCTTACAACGTGTATGCCGGATCGCACTGGGGGCGTGCTACCCGGCAAAAGTCCCACGGGGACCGGTGCAAAAGCCAGCTTAACCAGAAACCTCCATACCCGGCGAATCCGTCTTCATCCTATGAGCCAATGCCAGGAGCGTTTCCCCACCAGCCCACCGAACTAAGTATCCGACACGCGGCGCCGCCTCAAAAGCCAAGTAGCTGGCATTTCAAAGAAAAGCTAAATCGGATAGGAAAATGGTTCTCGTCTCTCTAATCGCCACACTTGACATAAATTGCCATACTCAGGACTTGCTGGAAAACCCCGGTTGGGTAAGCACTCCACCCTCCTCCAAAACAGTATTCCGCCGCGGAACAATACAAACTAAGGCGAAGGCGGTCAGTCCCCGCGCCTGTCTGTTCTAATGCTAACATATACGCCCAAGTCCTTCATCATTTGCTCGAGCGCCTGTGCGCATGTGAAATGGCGCAACGTCTGGGCGTTCCTTGCGTTCATCTCCATGCGTGACATAAAAGGATAATTTTTCCGCCTCTGGGGGAGTCTTCAAGTGATGGATATGTTAATTGAGACATTGCGGCACCTCCCGTCGTCCCTTTGGGCGGTGGTGGGCATGAGCAGCTGTGATTGACTGTTGTATTTGGTAGAGTTCAGATAAATGCTAACTAAACACATGAGCTCGGGGGTACAATCTCCCCCTTTTTTGTTTTCCTAGTGAATGACCTGATCATACCAAGCTAGCTCCCAACGATACATACGGCGAGGAGCCTACTTAGATAGTTACTATTTATCCACTTTGTTATAGCGCAAGTCCAGGCCTACGAAAGATATAAGCCTAGTGCGGCTCTCTACCTCATCAAGGTGAAGGTCCTTAATTAGTTAGGTACGAAGCGGAATTCCCGATATTGTAAGACGTATCATATGTCACATTTGCGACTAACAGCATTCTCGCATTCCTAACCTTTGATACCCCTCCAAGTCCTCCAGGCGAATCGAATGAGAGGAGAATGTAGTAGAGATAGTAGGATTCTCAAGTAGGAGATTCATACCACTTGACTGTCGACATATCCCCTTCCGACCTTTCCGGATCCACATCCTTTTTGTAAATTCACATGTATTTCCGCAGCCAACATCTATACTATCCACTCCCTAACAGGTTCAGTTAAAATGAGTCGATTTAAAATAGAAGCTAACAGTGCTGCTCAGTGCTCACTCTCCATCGGAGGCCAGTGTAAGTGGGAAAAGAGGTGTGTCCTGAAGATTAATGTGATTATACCTGCAAAGCTGTTTTCTCAAATATGGGGAAGTGTCATGACAAAGTGGAAAATGGTGATGCAGTGAAAGTAACGGCGACAATTCGTGAATTGTCGTATCTGGACAACATCAATTCTGAGATCATTTGTTTCTTCCGGTTTTTACCTCCTTAATATCCTCCTAAAGTCCGACCTTTAAATCCGGCGTTTTTCGCTTCGTGTGCCGTCAGAACCGAGTCTAACGCCCTTCCATGCTCATCATCTTCGAGCTCGAGGATAAATCTCTTTAAAGTAACCTGGACCTCGCCATGTCTCAAGTCCTCCTTCAGCAAAGACTGCCAATGAAGCTACGGAGTCATTTCTTGGCATTGCAACGATAATGGCTGATCTCACAGCTTCAGCGTCGGGGACGTCGAACGAAAAACCGTTTGATAAAAATTTCGATGTCCAGCACGCCTCACATTCGCCATCTCACAGCATTCCCACCTCAGAGACCAAAGAAGTCCCAAAAACAGAAGCCACCGATGCAGGAACTTCTCTTACTCTCGACCCAAGCCCGGCGGGGGTCGACACCGAAAATGGCCAAACTCGCGATAATAATGAACCCTCGTCAGAACAACTTTATTCTGTCTTCTCCCGCAAGACGAAAATCTTCCTGGTTCTTATGACCGTTTTTAGCACATTCTTTTCTCCATTCTCGGCCTTTGTCTACCTCCCCGCCATCACGCCCATCGCCGAATCCTATCACCGCTCCCTCGGCGAGCTTAACCTCACCGTGACCGTGTACCAAATCATGCAAGCCATCGCCCCTCTCTTCTTCGGGGACCTGAGTGACCGGGTTGGACGTCGGATTGTTTACATGATCACGTTCACCATCTACTTGGGCGCGAACATTGGCCTCGCGCTCCAAAACAACTACGCCGCTCTCATGGTCCTAAGAGCGCTGCAGAGCACCGGTTGTAGCGCTACTGTGGCTATAGGAAACGCGGTTATCGCCGACATTGCCAACAGCGCTGCTAGGGGCGGCTATATAACCGCCGTTGTGGCGAGTGCTCAACTCTCACCGGCTATAGCACCCGTAATAGGCGGCATATTAACTCAATATCTCGGGTGGAGATCGACATTTTGGTTTCTCGTCATATCTGCTGGTGTCTTCTTGCTTATTTATATTCCCTTCGCACCTGAAGTAAGCTGCCCTATGTAATATCATCTCACAAGTTTGAAATCCGGGGGCCACCACTAACGCCTAATATTTTCATAGAGCGCCCGCAAGATAGTCGGAAACGGGTCAGTCCCTCCTCCAACACTGAACACTCCATTGATATCTCTCCTCAGGCGGCGGCACAAGTTCAACGAGCTTGAGAGAAGAGTACACTCTCACCCGACATCGACTCAGCCGCCGAGACGACGTCTAAAGATCCCCATCCCGAACATTTGGGCCGCAATCCTTATTATCTTTGAAAAAGACGTAGGACCCCTCATGCTCTTCATGTCGCTCTTCGTCATGGCAAATTACGCCATGCTTGTCCCTCTGCAGGATGTTGTCCGTCGGCGGTACAACTTAAACGACCTGCAGGTCGGACTTTGCTTCATCCCCTTTTCAGTTGGTGCCGTCGCTGGATCCGCCGTCGTGGCAAAGCTGCTGAACTGGAACTATGCACGTGTCGCTCGGAGCATCGGCGTGTCTCCGGACCGCAAGAAGGGAGATGACTTGAGGAGGTTCCCCATCGAAAGAGCGAGACTGGATCTGATGTGGCCGTGGACCTTGTTGGCCGTGGGCATGATCGTCGCATGGGGGTGGGTTGTAGACTCTGGCGCTAGTCTCGCAGCACCGCTCGTCGTGTTGTTCTTTGCAGGTGCGGGTCTCAGCGGGCCTATCGCGATCCTTTCGACGCTTCTGGTGGACTTGTATCCCATGAACCCTGGCCGTGTGTCTTCCTCTTTCAACCTGACTAGGGCTGGTACGAGCGCCATCGGCACCGCTGTTGTCCAGTATATTATCGATGCCTGGGGCTACGGCTACACCTATCTTTTCATGGGATTGGTGGTATTGGCAGCATGCCCTTCTGTGTGGATAGTGAGAAGATGGGGTCCTAAATGGCGGGAGGAGCGATATCGCCGTTTTGAAGAGGCAGAAAATGATGCGTTAGGACGGTAGACACTGGTGATGATGAATACAAAACGACGTTGTGACGAGCGCGCAGCTCAGTGACGATGCGAAGCTTTTGCTCGGGGTCGTGCGAACAAAGACGATTTCCTTGTAGGCACAAATAGTGTCCCATTCGCCGTCTGCCAAGTCTGCTATAGAAGAGCCTTCCAGGAGAAGACCTCTATCGCAGTCATGTACGTCTTTATATATACTGGAGGCGTCTGTCACGAAGATGGGGTCCAGGAGTAGCTCACATCACCAAATCGATCACAAGGACAATCCAGGAACTTACCATTAAGGTTTTCCGCTATCTCTGGCTCCGCCATGCCTCCTCCCACTATTTTAAGGGGTCCCGATGGGCAAACGAAACAGCAACAGGAGATTTTGGACGGTTCATCTCATTCGCGACTAAAAGCATGTAAGAACTTGACAGGAGGACTGGGGCGAAGGGAATTTTATCCCTCACACTTGATTTTCCAGTCGCACCCAGATTCGTGTGTCTTGTGCCGCGTAAGACTGCCGAGGCTGATCTGCCATGGCCGTGTTGCCTCCCTGACATCATCAAGGGGAACGTGCCAACTGCGTCACATCAAGCGAGCTGGTCTCTAGATAGAAAAACACGAGTTAACCTCAAAGTGGCAGGGCACCAACAGAAGAAGATGGGGCGCCACATGGAAATGACGGCTTCCGGTCACTGCCCTAATGGTGAACTCAAATTCTCGCTAACCTTGGGCAACACCCTCGCTACTCCAACCCCAACCGCCATTGGAGGCAGAAGCAACTGTTATATTTAGTAGCCCCAACAAAGCTTGGCAATAAATTGTCCTTCTATGTATTTTGTTTCTGTCAATTTTACTCCGTGGGTATACGAATTGTTCACATTGGTAGCTCCAACTATCAGACGACGAAATAAGTGTGGCCTCTGTGGGGGCGGCTCAGGCTCCCCAAAAGCCCTAGGAAGGATCAAAGCTAGAAATATAAAACGGTAAAAGTTTCCAAGGACTACATAAATATATACAGGAAAGCCATTGCTATTTCCAATTTCATCCCCCTTCGAGCACTGGGCTCGCGAGGTGCACATAATCTCAACCCATCACCAGTTGAGCCAAAACGGCCATGGCAACACACACAGTTACCGCAAATGAAGAGCTCGCTATGGAAGCTGCTGAGTCGTCGTCCGAGCTCTGGGCAGTCGGTGTCGTAATATTGTACGACAATGACACGTTTCTGTCGGAAGTAAACGCCCAGAGCGACACACCATAAGCCTCTTCAGAAAGCTGGAATGTCACGGTATGAGACTGGGAATCCGCGCTCAATCCATGGTCTAGCTCGGCGATTGTTTCGCCCTGGGCATCTATCACGCGGACTTCGGTAAATGTACCCGCTCCAACGTTGAGTGTGTAGTTATAGCTGTCATCGTGGTTCGTTAGCCCCTGTTCTGCTCTGTCCTAGTGGTTTCCTCACTCGACTTATGGAAAGGGAGTCATCACTCACGTTCCGGCGTCGACATCGCCAAGATAAAGCATCAAAGCATTCTTTCCATCGTCGGTAAAGTTCGGGAAAAAGTCATCTGAGCATTTGTTAGCGGAAACAACACACCGATACGACACCTGTCGAGTGAGAGCCCCATGCCTTCATTAAGGGTGCTTCCAGGGAGTTCGTCCCTCTTCGGTTGCCTTCGTCCACACTGCGTCGACCTGGTGGGCCTTCCCTTCGCGCAATCCCATCCCGTTACTTCAATAATGTAGTCATTTCCCGCTCCAACTCTTCGGCTCAGTTGATTTATCTTGCCCCCCTGATAGCTGTTTTGCCAGCCCGGAATGCAGATACTGGTACCCGATCCTGGTTTTCCTCCTTGGGCAGAGTTGGCTTTCAAGTTGGCTTTAGCAGGTGGCTTAAAACTCGAGAAAGGAGGGTGCTAGAGAAATAGAGACGTACCGAAAGGGAACTCATCGCAGGTCAGGTGGAATGGGTCATGTTTAATAGACGCGATCGGGCGGGTCATGTAGTTCGCGTAAGGGTTGCAGAGCATGTTCGGTTTTGTTGGATCACACTCAATATCCTGGGAAGCTGCATACTCGGCAAGAAGAAGGATGTCAGAGTTGGATAATACGAAGGTAATGACCATAGCTGGTGGTATGCCATATCTGATGGTCTTTCATCGGGTAGAACTTACCACAGTACTTCTGCGAATTGACATCGGGGCACATGTTGTTGCGGTTTGTCTTGGCTTCGGATGGCTTGTAGGTGAGTCTCATCTGGTTCGTGACACAATGCTGATTCGCCTTCATTCCTGCTTAAGCTTTAGTACATCACAGATCAAGGATATTATCTATATTCCTTCCTCATGCCAGTTGTTTCCATACCTTGACACATGCTGTTCATCAACTGGACGAGAAAAGCGTTAGCTATGAACTTTCCATAACTGGAACAAATCTCGTATTGGGGGGCCCCTCTTGCGGGAGGGATGGGATGGGCGATATAATACCTCTCGATTATCAAGGCAAACCTTTCCAACACGCGAGTTCGGAATGGTGGTTTCTCTCTCAACGTACTCGACCGTGAATGTAGGCAGGTTTTGACGCTTGTCAATACGACAGGCCGTCGCTGTTTCCGTGGCAGTTATTTTGGAGCTCAAGATGGATGTTTTTGTTGTTAATTGACTTGTGATTCTAGTTGTCTCTTGAGGTCGCTCGCAGTAGCCGAGCTGGCTCGAGCATCTCGATCCCGCAGGACAGCCTAGAACACGGTAATGGTAGAGTGAGTGGCTGTGTCCTTCTGGAAAGACTGCAAATGCCGAAAATGCAATGGGCTGTCATTGACTTACAGCCTCCGGGACAGTTGAGCTCGTTTGTTCTGCAGCATCCCCTCGCGCCACCGATTTCGTTGCACTTATAGCCAGATTGACATACGTACGAGGAGCAGCAAACAGTCCCAGCTTCCGCGCAAGCCTTACCCCCACATGTCTGCGCTGTCTTGGGACAGCACTTGTTTGGGAAGTCCGATCGACAATTGGAATCGGTGGGACAGCAACCAGGTCCTGTACACTGTTGCTGCCGTCAGTCTTACAATACAGTTGACTGTTGTCCATTGCCAGAAGTGAGCATGAGAAACATCATAACGCTTAATGCTTACACAATTCGTCCCTGCTGGGCAACATGATGTCGCGCTGCACATCACAGGGTATGGGCACTGCGACTGTCGACCAAAAAGATGTCCGACATCGCTCAGTTCCGGACTTCCAAAGAGAGCTGCCAGAGAGAGACCGCCATCCACCTCCTCGCCACCGCTCGCCTTGAAAATTTCCCACTCCTCAGCTCCCGTCGTCCCCGTATCTGGAAACTGCTGGGCGTGGATTGTTATCCAGAGGCCCGCAAATAGAAGCACCCTCAGAAGTGGTGGTGATGGCATTGCGCTCTTGGGCAGGGTCGGAGAAGGACTGAGGGGAAAGGACGACACCAATGGTGTTGTACAGGTTTTGGTTGGGATTTCTCGGACGATATTTGTTGATATGGATTTAAGTAGACAGCCTTGCCGATCTTTTCTATATCTCTATGCACTTGACACCGCCTCCAGTAACTGTAACGCGGAAACCCCAAGAGCTATAATAAGAGATGGCATTACCTTCCAGGTTCCGTATTCTCCTTGGAATGCTGACAGCGACATCGTACCATGATGGGTTCTGAGCGGTCAACTGGAGGAGAGGCATAAGACGGTTGAAATAGTCTCCGGCTGGTCCAATCAATAGCCAGGGTATCACGATCATCGCCAGAACTGGCTAGTCTCGTGAACAATCCCTGGCAGTCTCAATGCTACCATCGACTTTCAACCACCATTTCGAGGACTCAGCCACATCACCAGACTCAGGAAAAACAAAAACATCGACTCAAGGGCCCCATTAGTTGCATTATTTCAATATGCAGGACCGGCGAGGCTTTTTTCTCGTCCGTGTGGCTTGTCCTTCCATGTCAGCATGAGGGGCCGACGATTCTCTGTCGCAACCGTGTGATGCTTAATCCCGTGGAAATGCAGGCATGGTATTTGCGAAGTTTTTATTGAAATTTAGTATAGTTTATTTTCTATCTACCTGATTCTTCTGTTACCTAAATATTCACTGTTAATGCTACCCCTCGGTTTTTCCATCACATGGATCTAGAGGTCCGCCGTTGCACCTCCATATGAATGGATGGTCTGGTCCGCGCATCCCGCAGGCGTCTGGTACAGGTAGGCACCAGTATTAATGAAAAGCTGCTGACCCTCACAGACATACCACGCCGCCTCGTTCTGCCGCTTGATGTCATCGGTATGCCACGTGAGAGTATCGCCCTGGAAGGCAAACTTGCCGTAGCTGTTCGGCGTCGCATCGAACCACGTCTCCAAAACCCGCTGCGTCTTGTCGGACGGGTTTTCGACGTGCATGTACAGTGTAGTGGACCCAGTGTTGAAGACTAGCTGGCCGTTGACGATGTTGAATTGGCCGGCGTTGGCACCATCGTCGAGGTAGGCCGCGGAGGGCGAGCCGGCCGGCTTCGACTGGAGGTACTTGTGGTAATTAGGCTCGGCGACGGCACGGATCCAGTACCACCCGCTGACAAGTGTCGGCCCGGCGGATGAGCCGGTTCCGGTTCGCGTGCTCGTCTGGAGAGTAGAACGGGAACTAGAGACGGTGCTAGGGGTTGTAGTGACGCCGATAGAGGAAGACCGGGATGTGGAAGGGGTCGAGGGAGTTGTTGGAGCTGCACCCGGCACGCATTGGTAGTACCAGTCACTGCACGTTATTGTAAGTTGAATTGACCCATCTTAGAGCGAGTTATATACCAAAGAAAAAAGGGTAGAAAGGATAAGCCCCTACTTCAGGTGGGTGCAGGTATGTCCAGAACCACAAGCAGTCGCACCAGTCCAGCCGATTCCACCGCACTGGCCCCAGGGGGTCTGCGTCTGGGCTGCCACGAAAGACGCGAAGAGCGAGAGGGAAATGGAGCTTCGGGAATGCATTGTGCGTTCTTGGTTTTGTGAAGCTTAGGTTATAGGGCCTCGGGGTTTGATAACTGTAACGAGGTCAGCCAACCGTCTAACCAAGAACCAAGGCATCCTTTTTATACTCCTTGGCACCGACCCAACACGCAACTTGTTGCCGCCCCAATGAACCAGAAAGAAAGGCGCAAGAGATGTGGAGAAATTTCGCTCCGTGTATCGAGAAATTTTTCCATTCCATGAAACGGTACCATTATACCGAAAATCAACGATGGGCTCCATCTAAATTTAAGTGAGATGCCGAAAAGTCGAGATGCTTGTCAACGTCTGGTGGAAATCGACCGGCTAGGCGTTAGATGCACCAATCATGAGGGCGTCCTGTTTTGGTAGATCACAATCAACCTTGGTGGGTTTTGCCTCTGCAGCTGATTCTGGGAAGAGAGTTTAAGCCAATGGCGTCGGCTGGATCGCTCTTCGGCCTATATAATTTTCCCAGCAACACCAAGGCGGCTGGGTCACAGATGGCGGCGCTCTTTCTCATAGAGGGTAAAAAAAAAAGGGCGAAAAAATATATGATGATAAGAGTGAGATTCGAACTCACGCCCAGTTTCCTGGACCAGGAATTACTTGTTAAGGTAACCTTGGCCTGGCGCCTTAGACCGCCCGGCCATCTTACCAGTTTCGAAATACGAGAGGAACAATGGAGGACCAAGTTCTTCCGGTAAGCCAAGTACTGATGGACAAAGTGGGATCATAAGTCTAGGAGCAGTCAAATTGGTCGCTCCATTTTCTTTGGAGACTTTGGACTGTCGCGCCGCACAGCACCTCTTCCTTCGCCTCTACAATAAGCTAAAGCTGTGAACCCCTCACTGTTCGATGAAAGGGAATACTATGAGTACTGCGAACGGAGCATCAAAAAACGGGAGGGCGCCGCGGAAGGGTACTCGCGGCTGCATAGGCCTGGAAGGGACTCACTGGAGCACGAAGGCGATACCCGTTTATCCGAAGCCTAGCCTGCCGCGGGTCTATAGGTAAAAGGCGGGCGCTGCCTCTTCCTTTCTACTAATACTGATAGTGAAGGCGTTGGTTGTCGTCATAAGGGCACGACCTGCCCAGGTCAAGAGTTCTCACCCGAATCTGGTGTTTCAAGTCCCCGCCAGCGACAGCCAGGGCGGCGGTGAGTTATCTAAGGGGCTCGATCGATTCGAGAGGCTATTAGAGCAAGTGGAAACAATCACGGCGGAGAAACGGTCCGGGCGAGGCCACCACCGGCATCGCAACCTCTTGAACCCAGACACCCGCGTGTCGCGTGTCCGCAACAGTCATCTGGAACCACATATTTTACCTGGGGCGTTACGTTTCAGTGCTACTCGGTGTACCTACAGCCATCCTACCCGTGCCAAGCGTTCGACGACCACTCCCTCACAGCGACGGACAGACCAAGCTTGTTTGACACCGCAATTGCGGGAGTGGCTGGGTTTAGAAACCAGGATTTTTGAGCAGTGGCTGGCAGTCAGCCCAACGATTGAAGAGATTGACTACCAGTACTGACCTACACGAAAGCACCAAGACATCTTGGTACGCCGCCCTCACGGCCGACATTGTCAAATCACAATCGCAAACGATCCACCTCAACCTACAGGTTGTCCTCCACCTGTCATAGACGCTGAGCGACGCATGAGCTACGTTCGAAGCCGGGGACCATTTTAAATTGCTAAGACACCATGATCTCTCCAAACCGTGAAGTGGGTTCAAGAGAGAAATCAAGGCAACTTTTTCACTGGTGTTTAACAATTTCTCTCAACTTCCATAGTTAAGGGATCCGGTCCACGGTGCATGCGAATGAGTGCTGGGCTTGCAGAGGCATTAGTAAGAGAGATATATTTAAATATAAGAGGGTATGACTGCAAACGTTCCCGTATGGGATACCTCCATCCAACGAATCCCCGGCAGGAGAACCCAATAAGTTTCGGCGAGTAGGAGTCTTTGCGTCCTCCCCTATAGGCTATTGGAGCAGGAGGTTTGGGATTCTTCAAATCGCTGGGCGGGCAGTCCGTAGTATTGATATAATTACTTATTTTCTCCTGAACGAGTCGAGGAGCAGACCCCGACGCTCAGTCTTAATGCTACCCAATTACTCTGCGGCCTTAACCGCTTTATGACAGGATGTCAGGTTCCAACAACTGGCACTCCTCTCCGAGACTCCGAGGAACTCTTGGCCGCACAGATGTGATTATAACGGTGCGAATTATGCTGCATCTACACATGGTACTTGGAATGATTTTGGATTTCCTCGGATGCATTGCTCTGTCTGTGTGTGTATCTTCTCGCAGCATTTTGGTCAATGGTCACCAGACCGTGCATGCGACCAACCATAACTTGCAGGCGGCTTAGCAACTTGTGCTGTATGAGACACTTCGCGACCAGAGCAGCTGAATCAGGCACCTGCAGGCTCCATCGGTGTGCAGCCCATGGCATGGGGTGAACACCGCCTCCCTGGTGGCGCAGCTTTTCATCTTAACGACAATGACGCCGTCAGCCTTGACGTTGAGCGAGAACCATTTCCATCCTCGTCAACGCACCATTTGAATTCCAGCTCCACCGCCATGGCCGATCACTACGCCCTCCCGAATCCGCCTCCCAGCATCATTCCCCGCAGGGTGCTCGACCCCTCCCGTCGAGAGTTTGATCTTGGCTGGCCCGATGATGATTCCGACTTTGAAGAGCGCCCACAACGATCAGCAGAAGCACTTGTGCCGTATCACTCAAGTGTGAGACAAATTGGGAGTCAAGGAGATCCTTCTTCCGGCATAATCCTAATTGGAAGTCATACTAGCGGGATCACATGGGAGAATGATGCTAGCTCGACAGGGGATGGCCAACAGCATCTGCCCCTTTACTACTCCACCAACCGTACCGACCGACAGCGGAACACGCAAAGACGTTCCGAGAGTAGACACGGAACTCGTGGTAGTTATTCACGAACTTTCAACTCTGATACGGGTATGACTTCCAACTTTGAGCTTCACTTTTTTTTTTTTTTTTTTTTTTTTTTT